>ML291297.1:0-27050 GCA_005239495.1 Nicotiana undulata | reverse complement strand
CCTGGCCACCCCCTCCCCCCACTCGCGCAAAAGAATTTTTTTTGTATTTTACTTTTTCTTAATTTTTAAATTTCTATTTTTTTCCACTCCACCCCCTCCCCTCCCCCCTCCCCTCCGGAATTTTTTTAAATATATTTTCATTTTTTTTTTCATCTTTCTTTTTTAATATATTATACTTATATATAATTGCTACTCGTATAACCAGCTCCTTTATAATGTTAATAGCTTTAGAAATATTTTTGTCTTTTTAATAGGAAATAGTGTTTACCAGCACTTGTTTGCCAAACACTTCAACAACATTTTTTAAGCTTCAGCACTTTTATTCAAATATGTAACTGCTTATTTATAAAATAAGCTCCAGCACTTAGTTGTTTTTAAGCACTTGTGCTTAAAAGCCATTTTTTTAAGCCAATCCAAACGGGCTCTACAAGCGGATTTAGAATTTTAAGTCAAAGAGAGTGAAGTATTTTTAATATGTATGTATAGTTTAAGCCGAAAGCAGTGAGTGAGATAAATCCATTTGATAATTTTGTGTTGTTTGTTTGTGCCTTTGAGCTAACATCAATTCATGAAGTGATTAGATTGTCCATAATTAATTTGCTCCCACTTTTTACCTCACCTATAGTCATTTTCCTGAATTGACCTCACATCATAAAGTCAAATTGGTTTAAAAGTGTGTAAACATATTATATTCATTCTTACAAGTGGATTCACGATTTAAACTCGAGGGATACAAAGTTTTAGTACACCACACACAAACTCATTTCTGTATACCGTTGAAAATACTAAGTTATGTTGAACTCATACTAAAGCTAGTTCCCCTGATTATTGCGAGTGTAATTATTGTATCTAACAATTAGCTTGAAGATAGTACATTGTCACTAGCATCAAGATTTTCACTATCATAAATATTGATCTTAGAAGAAAACCTTTAAGCTTGTTATCTAGAAACTTATTTTAAAATACCGTAATGAAAGGAATATATTGTGAATTTCATAATAAGAATCCAAATTTGCAACATGTGACCCTTATCCCACCCCATTAGTCCAGAGCGGATCCAAGTTCATGGGTTCAACCAAACCTGTTGATTTCGGCTCGAACTTTATATACATATAAGTTAAAAAATAAAATAAAATAACAATATTATCACATCCTTTAGCAACTCAAAGTCATAAAACTCTATATATTATGTCAATGAAAAGCATATCTCACTGCAGCAGATATACAAACATTCTGGTTGTACAAAAAGATTACAACTGAAAAACATGCAGTTACTCAACAACACAGAATGAGCCAAAACTACTCGAGTAATTTGATGTACCTGGAAGATTGATTGTCATGTTCTTTCAGTTATTTTAGATTCAGTTCTTTCTGATTGACTTGAAGGAGAACTACAATCCCTGGAAAAACTATGTCCGAAAATATTGAACTTTTTGCCAATCCTTTTGGAGAAGGATTTCATGAATCGTCGCGAGCTAGATTTTTGCATATTCCTCTTCATACAAACATGGTCTTTTTCCAGGTCGTTTAATCTCATCCTCATTCGCGCTAGTTCAAGTTTTAGCTCTCTATTTTCTCGTCTCAACGAAGCATAATTGTCCTTTGGAGACATTGCAGCACTAAGAGCACCACTATTGATCCTCCAGGATTGGTGCATTGGCTTAATGTCATCATCAGGGTACGAACAAAACAAGGCATTTCGAAGCCTCAATTGCTCGAAATAAAGAACTTGAACTATCGATTGGAGGGGAAGGCGCTCGTTTTGTGCAGCGTGTGCTCCAGCTTCCTGTGAGAGCTTTTGGAAATCAATCAATTTGCATAGTCTCCTCTTGTCTGGATCTGATAAGGTTTGATGGGCCTGGAATATGCATTCATGAACAATGTTATGGTTAGTTAAATGAAAAATAGGAGTTGAGATGAGAAGCTCTATCAGCTTAATTAGTGGCGACGTCATTCATACTCTGGCCATTAGCAGCAACAACAACAAAAAACTCAGTGTAATCCCACGAAGTGGGGTCTGGGAGGGGTAGAGTGTACACAGACCTTACCCGTACCTTGTGAAGGTAGAGAGGCTGAAATGTTTCAGATAGACCCCGACTCAAGGTAAAAGTAAAGGAAGCAGACACAACAAGTAGTAACAACAACAAGATAAAGTGATAAGGTGACAGGGTGATAGCATAATCGAAGCGTGAGGTCCATTAGCAAATATATCGTACTCTTTAATATAGCTCCATTGCGGATTGGATGGATCCAGGTGCCAAAATACTTAAGGAGAAAGGTCCAAATTTACCTCTCTACTTTTTTGTATGGTTAAAGATTACCCTTCGTTATACTTTTGGTTGGAGCCCCGTTAGGGTCATGGGTGAACACAAGATAATTTGCTAAACCACAAATATATGAATGACCTCAAAATATAACGGATGGTAAAATTAAGATATTTCGTATAGTAGACGTGATAATTTGATCATTTTCCCTAATCAAAGGAGAACATATAACTCTATAAAGGGAATAATAAGCACCAAATGATATTTCTCCTGTTGTGAAATTTTGAAGAACTCTCATTCAAACCAGCAAAACATTTTTGAACATATTTCAATTAAATTGTCAATACATACCTTGAGGTAAACGTCGATTGCTCGATAAAGTCCATCGTGGACAGTACGCGCATGTGCTGGTAATGTTTCTGCAACAGCAATGAACTTGTTCAGCTTTAGATTTGCATCTGGTGCAATTTCAGCTAGATAATTGTCAACCAGCTTTGATACTTTGAACAGTGCAGTTTGTGATGGCGTCGTAGTAGGGCTATCGGATTCAAAAACCGAGACATCTTCCATATCATCATCGCTATCGCCCTCTTGCTGTGAAAAGTTAACCAAGATTCTATGCACTGTGTCAACATCAAACAATGTATCACCAGCATGTCGAAAGGAAGGAATCAGGATATCGTCCAGAGTAGCCGTATCCAATTGAGATCCTATCCGCCTCTCGAGATCAAGCCTACAAGCAACCGTGCAATCTAACATCACTGCACTCCGCAACAATCCAAAAAGAAAGGTCAAGGGCACGACGAATTTTTCAACAGGCATTAGGCTCACGATCGTCTCAACCACGAGTTTTTCTTGGATATTTGAACCAGAAAGGGACTTTTGTATCAACTCCTTCTGTGCATAGTTCACTAGTGATGCAGCAATACTCTCAGGCCTAACCCCACGAAATTTCATCGCGGTTATGACACGTTGGTACAAGTCGATACGAAGCATTGAAATATCCTCAATCCACCAGTCCCCTTCACAATTGGCTTGTTTACTCATATGTAGTCTTCCACCTGAGCTACTATATTCCAATCGCGAGAAACTTGAGGCGATTTGCTCGACACAAGCCTTGGAGGCTACAGCATCGATACATCGGCTAACAACTTTCAGCTCATCAGCAAGGGGAAGTAAGTTTTCACATTGTCTCAAGACTTCAACACACATTTCAAGATTCTTGCAAACAATGCTGTCAAGATATTCTTCAGCTCTGGAGCCAAGATTGTTTTTCGAGTAGTCCTCTGACATCTCGAGATAATCGGATACACAACAAAGCTGAGCAACATTTGCTGCTGTGATCTCAAAGTTGACACCATAACAGAATTTGGCAGCTAGCTCAAATGATTCTGCTCCACCTGGTAAACTAACAAGCTCAATTCTTGATATATCAGAATCCCTGTGCTCTGCTACTAGCCTCCGGATTCGTCCACTTCTCGAAACAAGGGGAAACTGCATCATAATTCTCCCATGTTAGGGAATTTTCTATTTACATTATGGTCTTTGAACTTACTCATACACATGAAAAATTTAAAAGACATAGTGAGTAATAGTGCTAAGAATTCTATGTTGTTTGTTAAGTTGCTCCGACATGGCAGTTTAGGTGCCGCACCCGTGTCGACACGACACTAGTATGGGTGTGGGTATGGGATCCGTACCGGATCTGGTCAAACAATTTTGGATACTTTGACCACGACGGACAGAAAAATTCAAGACGAAATACAATTTGATTACCGAAATCAGAACTAAAACTAGGGTAAATTTGAAGAAAATAGCATATCTTATCTAGGAAGTCAATCTTTTACTTATCTGCAACTTGAGAATAAAAAGAAAATCCACACTTTACAAGCTATACGTAAGTATTCCACAAATTTTCTCATAAATTAGAGAGATTTTTATTTATTTTTAGCCGGATCCCCGCACCCCTATCTGTACTAGTATCTGTATCCCCGAATCTTAAAATTTATATCTTGAAAGATCTGACCTCTAGATCCGCACCCGTGTCGGACACCCGCACTCGTGTCCGAGCAACTTAAGTTGTTTGGACTCTCCAAAAGAATAGTGCAATTTTTAGGGATCAGACGCGGATAGGGCAATATTTTTGGAGAGACGGAGCAAAAAATGCTGACACGGGTGAATGTCGGATTCTCAAGGAATAATGCATTTTTGAAAAATCCGACACGGATGCGATAATTTTTTAGAGAGTCTGAGTAACATAAACTAAGATAATAGAGAATGGAGAGCATTACCTTGTGTAGTAAAAATATGCCACCATCCACTTCTATTGTTATATCACTAGGAACATCTCGAAATACCCTATAACATATAAATTAGCCAATTAGCAGAAATACCAAAATTTTGATTTACCATACAGGTAGTGGGAGCACGTGCATTCACTGTCTTAGGCTCGGACTATATGTACAAAAACAACAAACATACCCAATGTAATCTCACAAGTAGGGTCTTGGGAGGGTAGTATGTACGTAGACCTTACTCCTACCTTGTGAAGGTAGGAGGCTGTTTCCGATAGATCCTCGACTCTCAAGGAAAGAAAATTCATCAAACGTTTTACTAAGATGCATGTAAAAATATGACACAACATGTAGGTTCACCAACAAGCCAAAAAAAAATGCTTGAAAACTTTCAAACATTTTGGTATTGCACATAAGAGCTGGCACATAAGGCGGATTCAGAATTTAGAAAACGTGGATTCTGAGTTGAGAGAGCGAGTTACGACACGTATAACCAAGTACAATATTTTTTCATCAAGTATAAGATATTAAATGACATTGATGCTACAAAATCTTTTTACACTGTCGATGTATATAACTACATACTGCAAAATACAAACCATTCATTATAACGCTGCCGTGAAGTAGACTTGGTTAGAGGTAGTTGATGGTGGTGCTTGTCCATGGCCAATATGGTGAAGAAAAGAAGAAACAAGAATGTGAAAGGATTGTTAAAGAAGACAAGAAAATAAGGGGACAGAAACACAATAGGAGAGATTTTGCTGTTTGTTGAGTAGTTCTTTGGCCTTTTTTTTTTTTGGTCAAACCTTTTTGTTTTCAAAATCATAGGTTGCACTTGTTCAAAGCAATGGGGCCTCTCTTGTGGCCATGTTTTTAATACTCCCTCCGTCTCAACTTATATGATGGTGTTTGACTAGACGCAAAATTTATTTAATAGAAGAATTAACCGCTTCAACAAAAAATGGTCAATAGATGTATAATTTATATATAATATGTGTATAACCGCATATATTTATGTATACCGACTAAAATATGTAAACGGTGAATTAATCATCTAATTAGAAGTAAAATGAGAAGATTAAAAGTTAGATAAGAAGTTTGTTTATTATGAATAAATACATGTAGTTATCTAATATAAAAGTTTCTTTATATTATAAGTGTATAAAAGTCAAACTTTTAGGTTTAATGCTTTACAATAGAGAAAATCGCAAAATTTGGCTTTTCGAATACAATCACCTTTTCACAGTGACTATGTTATAAAAAAGAGAAGAAAAGGTAGGAAAAGTAAGGGAACACAATCAAGAAAATTAAAAAAAGAGGTGGCCACTTTTTATAATTTACCATGATCATGATTATCCTTTAATTAAGAATTAGGAGATCGACTACGAGTATGAACAAAATATCTAGCATTCACGTAGGGTTCAGGAAAAAGTCGCACATAATATGTGTGACGTAATTAGTGTAGTCTAATACAAGCGTCAGTGGCTACTTTCACGAATTTTGATGATAATCATAATTACACTTTACTTAAACATTTTTTTATGGAGGGCCCCAAGTGTTCCAATTTGAATATGATCTTATCATCTTAATGATGAATTGATAATAAACTATGAAAACGATGGAATATATTTGAATTTAGTTACGTTCTGTGATTAAGATGTAAACATATTATAGATATTTTGTGGTATAAATTATTTAATTGTGGATAAAATAAAAAGCTTAAAAGAAAATATATCCTAATTTTGTTTAAATATACTAAAAAGAAAAAAAATATCACATAAAATATGATAAAGGGACTAATTAGTGATAACAATTTATGCAAACATATCTATTATGTATTTATTGATTTAATAAACATTTCACACTGTCAGTTCCTACTCATAGTCAATGAATCATAGATTTTTTCTCTTTCGAAAGAAAAAATACATACCAAACAACTTGTGATTCTTGACATTTCAGCCCTTTAATTTCCAATTCAATTTATATTTTCTTAATCTCTATGTGTCTCTCTCTACTATTGAGCAAGTTCAAACTTTTAGGGGTTGTTTGGTTCAATATCATATTATAGCCCCACGATTAATTACAAATCAAACCCATTAATTAAATTTAAATTCTAAAATCGTCTCTGATCAACGTCGAGAGAAAAGATTTCCATGTTGGAGCAATGAGATATATATATCAAATATTCATTAGAAGATTAGTGGATAGTGCTGACTGCTGAGTAATCTCATAATCATTTACGCATGCCGAGTGTGTCCTATAAATGTTTTTTCTTCCCTTTCCATGGTTTTACATGTTTTATAAGATTTTTTTTGCTCGAGTCTTGAAAAATAAAAGAGAATCTGAATTAATTGATGTTGGTGTTAGTGCTTTTAATATATTAAAATTATAATATTAAAGTGTATTATTTCTTGTGAGATAGTGATTATAAATTGATATGAAAGTGATCATTATTTTGGTGTAATTCTTGCAACCACTAATGTCATGATTTACCATTTACTATCTATATTATTTTATAACCACCAATCATGTTCTATAATTTTATTATCCCACTACCTTATTATTATTTTATGAATGAGATTCTACACTTATAAATAGTGGTGTTTCTCCCTTATGTTGAAGATGAAAAATATATGGTAGTGAGAATGGGATAAGTGTAATGTTATACATGAAAAAGTGTGGTGGTTAAGAGAAGGAGAAAAATCTAAGTCTCTAACTTAATATTTACGAAAGAGAATATTATTTTTGTTGAAGGAGGGTGTTCATTTTGGTGGAGCTTTGGACTCAACAACTTATCCAAGTTTGTTCGAGTCATACGACGTTGTCGGGCTGTTGTATTCTGGAAGGGACAAGTCAAGAGTATTACTGCTGGACCGGTGAAGATGCTACCGCAATTGGCTTGAATCTCCTTAAAGAGAGCGAGATATCCGTGCCTCAGCTTAAAGAATATTTATCTATTTTTCTTCATTTTATTTTTCAACTGTAATTACTGGTAATTTCTCAAATAATTTTAAGGAGAATTCAAAATTTTTTATGCAGGTGAAAAATAGTGGATATCAAAGTAGAAGTTCACTCTCTTTAAGAGATAGAAGGGTAAAGTATTTTTCTACTTGCTTAGCTTAAGCGAAGGAAAGATATAAAAAATTTTACCTTATATTTTTCATGAATATGCGATATATTTTTAATGAAAATTTTATAATCCTAAAAATAGTGGGGTAAAAAAAAATCTTGCATGAATAATTTGAGTATTCATGCATGAGCGAAAGCTGATTAAATCAAGAAATTAAAGTTGATTAAATCAAGAAGTGTGATAAGTGCATGTATGATAAGTCTTGGAATAATTCACATGTTTTTGTTTGCCTCTAGATTGATGATCCTAGTAGCTATTTTGACATGAAAGATTTGTATGAGGTAAGTTTCCTTGACTAGTCACATTATGTTGATAAGATTTTGAAAAAAATATAATTTTATTGATTGCAAGCATGTTGTAACCCCTTTTGATTCAAGCATTCACGTATTCCCGGTAAAAAGTGTCAATGATGTGATAACTCAAAAGGAATATGCTAGCTTAATTGGAAGCTTAAGAATATGTGATTGATTACACTTGATTTGAGATTGCATACGCAGTATGAGTACTTAGTAGGTTTACAAGCAACTCAGGTAATGAACGTTGACATGCCATAACAAGAGTTATGAGGTATTTACTTGGAACAAAAACCTATGGCTTATCTTATAAAAAATATCCTGCTGTATTTGAAGGCTTTTCTGATGCATATTGAAATATTTTATCTTTGAGAGGTGGTGTTATTTGTTGGAAATTAAAAAAAATTACTAACTCTACCATGGAGGCTGAACTGATTGTTTTAGCTTCAGCTAGTGAGGAAGCGAATTGGTTGAGAGATTTATTATATCAAATTCTTTATTTTAAAAAATTAATTCTTCCTATTTTAATTCATTGTGATAGCACCGCTGCTATTGGTAGAGTACAAAACCGTTATTACAACGGTAAATCCAGACTTATAAGGATATTTAAAAAGTGATAAAATTGATGTTGATTATATGATAATTTTGCAGATCCACTAACCAAGGCCTTGAAAACAGAAAGGGTCTGGAGTACATCGAGGGGGATGGAATTGAAGCCCATAAACTCATAAATCATTGATCACGCCCAACTCTAGTCCTAAAAAGGATAAACGGTCGCTGCAAATATAATCCGGTCCAAAAGTCCGGAGTCGAATCCCACAAAGAATTAAGGCTTGACTACAATTGTTCAATATTGCTAAGAAATACAAGTCCAAATAATTTTCTACTTATAGAGATTATAATATTTATTTCTTACTAATTAACTAACAACTATTATAAAGCAGTAAAATTATCAACTAACAAGGATGAAATTTGAGACAAGACTAAGGAGGTCTAGAGTTATGATTTTCCTAAATGTTGGAATCCTTCATGCTATGTTCCCTATAATTTCGCCTATGTATTCTCTACTGATCATGAGCACTTTAGGTGTCGTAATTCTCTCTCGATCAACTACAATAATCTACTAGACATATTTTCTCAAACTACGCTAAGTTGGCTTTATCTAACCGTTCATTATGACTACGTCAAGACTTTGTTATTTCTAAACCTACCTTTAAACCCGTTGTATTGATTTCTCACATATGTTAGGAGTGACGTTGTTCAACAACAACCTAAATACGTATCCTTTCTCAAGCAACACAAAATAAATAGGCAGAGTCAATCGATGGCCATTCAATCAACTGAAATAAGCACGTAGTTGAACATAAAAGACAAATTCAAAGGTTAAATTATATTAAACGTAACAAGAATTCATCCTCCAAGAGGTTCCATAAAAACCCTAGATAACAAATTAGCTATTCATAATAGTATGTAAAACTACAATACTAAAAGTCATAAACAAACAATGAAAAATAGGAAGAGGAAGGAAAAAACTCGGAGAAGAATTCTCCGTCTTGCTCCTAGTGTGTTCTTGCCTCCTTAGGTCGAATCTGTGTCAAAAGTCCTCAAAATACCGTTTTTCATGTATATATACCAAGTAGGTTCGGGCCCAAACAATTATACCTTCTCCTACGCAAAAAAGGACACTTTTTTTCCGAATAGGACGTGCGCAGTCACTGATCAACCGTGGATTGACCGCGGATTTTGCCCAGTTCACTGCCCCATTTGCGCGGTTAGTGTGTGGCCGCGCACTTGTCGCGCATTTTTCACCCTGTGCTGTTTGGGGTTTGGAAATATGTAAATGTCACGACCCGAATTTCCCACCATCGGTACCGTAATGGCCTCTAACATTGTGCCCGTTAGGAAAGCCAACGTTAATAATTATGCCTTATTCTTTTATTATTATCAGATAACAGGTAATGTACAAAATCAACGAAAATAAAAGTGCAAGAAAACAAAGTCTAACAACCTGATTAAATACCATTACGAAATTCATAATATTAAACCCAGAATTTGGTGTCACAACTTCATGGAATGTCTATGAATACTACATATAAAGGTCTGAACAAAATAAATACATCTGTCTCAGAATAAAGAAGAGCAGGATGGATATAAAGTAGGAGGGGACGCCAAGGCCTACGGACGCCTGCAGGACTACCTCGGAATCTCCAAATGGACTGAAGGCAGCCTCCTTACTCTAAGGTCCGTAGGGTCCTGTACCGGGATCTGCACAAAAAAATATGCAGGGTGTAGCATCAGTACAACCGGCCCCATGTACTGAGTAAGTGTCGAGCCTAACCCCGGCGAAGTAGTGACGAGACTAGGACACGACAACCAAATAAACTTGTGCAGTTTAATTATATACGAAGACAATAATAATAATAACAAGAAATAAGCAGCGAAACATAAAGGAAAGGGGAACATGCTGAGGGGAGGAAATATCACATAATGGAAATAACGAAGTAAAGCAACAATTAGACATCAATTTAAACAACAGAAATGGTAACATAAAACAAGTGCATGTCATCACCCTTCGTGCTTTTACTCTCATCCTCACCTAGCAATAAATAAAAATGCACGGCATCACCCTTCGTTCTTTTACTCTCATCCTCACAATAAGTCAATAGAATCGGCACAGCATCACCCTTCGTGCTTTTAATTTCATAACATGTCACGACATCACCCTTCATGCTTTTACTATCATCCTCACAATAAGTCATACACGGCACCCTTCGTGCTTTACACTCTTCCTCAACAAAACAATAACAACAATCCGGCAAGAAAAATCAACAATATAACAACAACAATAAAGTCATAATGTCCCGGCAAGGGAGCCAACAGTAGAATCAATACCATCCCGGCAAGGAAAACAGCTATAACCAATCTCACTTAGTACATAACTTTACATAAAAATTCTCAACTGGAACTAATACTCAACAATGATCAATATCAAGGAATTTCCACCAACATGGATAACTATAAAGTGAAACTCAAGTAATACTCAACGAAAAATCACATAAATCATAATATTCGACTCACGGGCATGCTTGACACCAACGTATAGGTACTCGCCACCTCACCTATACGTTGAACATGATACTAACACATAGCAAATAGGACACTACACCTATTCGCTCAAGTTAAGGTTAAGCCAAACACTTACCTCGAATTCCACGACCAACTCAAGCCTCAATTACCGCTTTCCCTTTCGAATTCGCCTCCAATTCAATTGTATCTAGACATAATCAGCTTAATAATATCAATAAATGCTAAATAATTCAACCCCAATGCTTAATTATGAGTTTTCTATCATTCTTCCCAAAAAGTCAAAAATCGACCCCGGGCCCGCTTGGTCAAAATACGAGGTTCAGACAAAAATCCGATCACCCATTCACCCACGAGCCTGAATATGTAATTAGTTTCGGAATCCGACCCCAAATCGAGGTCTAGATTCCCAAATTTATAAAATCCCTAATTTCTACCTTTAAATAACAAGATTTAGGCCTAAAAATCTAATGGGTGTTAATGGATAATGAATAAAATGAGATTAGAAACACAAACCTATGATTTGGTGGTGAAATATCTCTTCAAAAATCGCCAAAAGTCGGATTCTATGGAAGAAAATATGAAAATGGAGTTTATTCCCGTTTTTCTACTGTTTTAAGTGCTGGGCGTCAGTACTCAGTGCGTTCGCGTGAGCACTGACGCATTCGCGAAGCACTACCCAGGGTGACCTACGCGTTCGCAGATATGGCCACGCGTTCGCGAAGGCTTAGCCAGCCCTGCCCTTCGCGTTCGCATAAATAGGGTTGCGTTCGCATAGCCTACCCAACCCCTGACCAGCCCCCCCCCTACTCTATGCGTTCGCGAGCCACTGGTCACGTTCGCATAGTACAAAACCTTCCCCTTCCCCGTTTGTTCATCGCGTTCGCGTGGGTTACCACGTGTTCGCATAGAGTAAAAATGCCAACACTAGAAACAGCAATCCTACACCAGATTTTCTAAGTCCAAACCACTCTGACGCCTATCCAAAACTCACCCGAGTCCTCGGGGCTCCAAACCAAACATGCACACAACCTTAACAACATCCTACGGACTTAATCGAGCGATCAAATCGCTAAAATAACATCTTAAGCAACGAATTTAGCATAGAAATCAAAGAAAAGTCTCAAAACTTTTAAAGTTTCAAATTTCACAACTACGGTTCCGAATCACGTCAAATGACCTCCGTTTCTTACCAAATTTTACAGGCATCACTCAAATACTATATTAGACATGTACCGAGCTTTGGAACCAAAATACGGGCCCGATACCATAAATTTCAAATATAGTCAAATTTCCAAAACTCTTATAATTTCAGTAAAATAATTTCTTTCAAAAATTCATTTCTCGGGCTTGGGATCTCGGAATTCGATTCGGGGCATACGCCCAAGTCCCATATTTTCCTACGGACCCTCTGGGACCGTCAAATTATGGGTCCGGGTCCGTGTACGGGTCCGTTTACCTAAAATGTTGACCGAAGTCAACTTAAATTTAATTTTTAAGGAAAAATTAGCAATTTTTCTCAGTTTTTCATATAAAAGCTTTCCGGATATACGCTCGGACTGCGCACGCAAAATAAAGTGAGACAAAAGGAGGTTTTCAAGGCTTCGGAATACAGTTTTGACTTACAAAATAAGGAATGACCTTTTGGGTCATCACAGTAAAACATGAAAGTTGTAGGCTTTTGAATTATCTTTCCAACCATATATTGTGGAGAGCAAATAGAGTTCTGAGCGAAAGGTTATGTGCATTTTACTAGACAGTACACAATATGCCTACTCGATTCATCATTCGTTCTAAACTATCATCTGTTGATCCCCGAACACGATCCCAGATTAATTCCTTGGGAGTTTACTCAGACTTCAAAACTCCAAATTACTTGAATTCATTCCATAACATCTACATAGCTCGGAATCACTCCTACAAGGCATAAAACACATAATTAGGGCAAAACACTAGTGATTAAAGCTCAAACTCAATTAAAGTGCAGTAAATCAGAGTGTAATAAATGACTAAAATACGTAATTATCGCCTATCATCAGTCATATGTGAGGAAACCCAACCTGCGGACTAGAGATCCTATAACCAGGTTCAATGGGGAAAACGAATCATATGATGGCTTGGTTTGAAATGCACTATTTTTATTATTGTTCCATCCCTACGGTGTGAGTGCATTTATCCTGTAACGATTTACGAGGTTGAGTTTTTTATTTTTAATGAAAATTTGTAGCTCGTATGAGTGGGGTGTTAGAGTTACAGGAGCATCCTTGACAGATTTCACCTATATGAGTGTGGAAGTAGGCAGCTTCCTATGAGAATTGGGCTTATTCTGAAAAACACTAATGAAAACGGCATAGCACAAGACCGTAATGTGCTGGTTAATAAAGCTCATGTCAACACCTTGATTATTATGTGTAAGCAGTGATACTTTATTTCCCTAAAACAATCATAGTTCAAGTCTGAGACCACTACTTACTCTGGAGTAGAGATTGATGTTTTAATAAGTGGAGGTTCAATGCAGAGCACACCTTCATTATGCATAATAGTCTCCTTCAACTGGTAAACTCTCTTATTTTAATATTAAAATGTGGAAAAATGTTAGTGTTAGCGCATTTTAATATTAAAATAATAATATTAAAGTGTATTATTACTTGTGAGATATCGGTTATAAATTGGCAAGAAAATGGTCATTATTTTGGTGTAACTCTTGCAACTACTAATGCCATGATCTACCACTTATTACCCACTAAATCTTATATTTTGTAACCACCAACCATGTTCTACAATTTTATTATCCCACTACCTTATTATTTATTTTATGGACGAGATTTTACATCTATAAATAATGGTGTTTCTTTCTTGTGTTGAAGATGGAAAATATATGGTAGTGAGAATGAGAAAAGTGTTATGGTATACACGAAAAAGTGTGGTTGGTATTGTGAAAGAGAGACTTAAGTGAAGGAGAAAAATCTAAGTCTCCAACTTAATATCTACAAATGAGAATATTATTTTTGTTGAAGGAAGGCGTTCATTTTGGTGGAGCTTTGGACTCAACAACTTCTCCAGAGTTTGTTTGAGTCATAAGACGTTGTCGGGCTGTTGTATCCTGAAGGGGACAAGTCAAGAGTATTACTGTTGGACTGTGACGATGCTATCGCATTGGGCTTGAAGCTCCTTAAAGAGAGCGAGATAGCCGCGCCTCAACCTGAAGAATATTTATTTATTTTTCTTCATTTTATTTTTCAACTATAATTACTAGTATTTTCTCCAACAATTGAACTCTAAAACAAATATCGGATACCAAGTGGAGAGATTTTCTTTTAAAGTAATCAAGCCACATGTCTAATACGAAAAACAGTTTGTGTTCAGCTAGTGAATTTGAAATGCACTTTTGAGCATCAATTTGTGTTAGACCAAGCTTTTCAAAAAGAGTTTTTAAGTGTCAAATTACGAATAAAGACATGAAATTTTTTATTTCATAGTTAATGTTATATAAGTAGATAAATAATCACAAATATTTATTATTAAAGATAATAATTACATTTTTTATTTTATTTAAGTAAAATAAAAAATATATTGAAAAGTACTTTATTCTTTCAAAACAATTTAAATATATCAAAAGATTATTCAATAAATATGAAAGCTCATCCCAAAAGTCATTATATATTATGTAATAGTTTAAACTAAGTAAGATTATTTTGGTATATTTTACAGTATTTTTTATAAGAAGAAAAGTCAAGATTGTTTCTGCTTATACTTTTGGGAAAAACTACTTTTTTCTGCTTCTTAAAAGACTTCTAGCCAAAATGACTTCCCCTCTCCAAAATATATTTGGCCAAATACCTCAAAAAGACTGATGCTACTTCTATCCAAAATGACTTCCCCTCTTCAAAAAAAAATTTGGTCAAATACCTCAAATTGAAAAGAAAATACTCTTTTAAAGGAAAAAATATATATTTAGCTTGTGAGACTTCCTATGTTTCGTTATCCTTTCTTTGTGAGACTTTTTAGCTTTTGGACTTCTGATTCTCCCCTCAATAGGGAAAAAAAAGGTTTCATTTCCCATTATTTCCATTACTCCCTAAATATTAGTCGTTTGACAATCAAAATTTGTTTCAAGATAGTTGTCATTTTGTAAAAGCAAAAATTATTACGTATTTTATTATTTTAAATTCACCATTGCTATTTCAATTTGTAGAGTGTTAATTAACTGAAATGATTGAAGAGAAGGCAATCTTTAGAAACAACATATTTTTCGCATATTCTTATCTTTTTTTCAGTTTAGGAGCAGCACAAAAAAAAAAAGGGATTAATATTATTGATCTAATAACAAAGCACTAACACCTTCTTCGTTATGGCTCTGCAGACAGGGAAAAGATTGACACGACAAAAAATTGGTCACTAAATACAAAGCTCCAATAAGATATTGTAACGATCCGGCCGCTCGTTCTGTAGAATCTGTATTATTATTAATGTTTTTGCCTTGTCATAGGTTGTTCATACTATTTATGATGTATTGGAGTCGGTTGGCTCGGGTTCAGAATGGTTGTAGTAGAATTGAGACACTTAGCATCTAAAAATAGCCTTATAGTTGGAAAAGTCAACTGGGAGTTGACTTATTGGTAAACGACCTCGGAATGGAGATTTTATGGCTCGGATAGCTTCGTTAGGTGATTTGGGACGTAGGAGTGTGTTCGGAATGTTTTTGTGATGTCCGGTATAGAATTAGGCTTGAATCGGCGAAAGTTAGTTTTTGGCGATTTCCGGTCGGCAGTGATAAATAGGCTATCGGGGTCGGAATGGAATTCCGACAGTTGGAACAGGTTCACAATGTCATTTTGGATATGTGTGCAAAATTTCAGGTCAATCGGATGTGTTTTGATTGGTTTTGGCATCGTTAGTGGAATTTAGAAATTTCAAAGTTCATAGGCTTGAATTCGATGTGACTTTGGTGTTTTTGTGTTGTTTTTGGCGTTTCGAAGGCTCGACTAAGTTTGAATGATGTTATGGGATAGGTTGGTAGGTTTGGTTGAGGTCCCGAGGGCCTCGGGTGTATTTCGGATGCTCAAACGGACATTTTTGGTCTTAAGGAGTCTGTTGTTTTCTGGTGTTACAGCAGCTGGTGTTCTTTAATCGCAATCGCATGGTTATTGCTGCGATCACGTAGAGTAAGCTGAGACCAGGCAATTTTTGTGAATTGTGATCGCGAGCGTAGGAATGCGATCGCGTGGGGTGAGAAGCTTTGGTCAGTGTGGTCGCGTGGATCTTGGTGCGATCGCGTAGAATTAATGGGCGAGTGAGGGGGGAGACCGTTTGTTCTTCGCGATCGCGTCGTGAGGTTGCGATCGCGTGAGTTGGTGCCAGGATGAATCGCGATCGCGTGTGGATTGTTGCGATCGCGTAGTGTTATTTTGGTGGGGAAGCATCTTGTTCTTCGCGATCGCGGGCCTATTTCCGCGATCACAGTGAGTAAATAACAGGGCAGTATATAAAAAGCCCATCCGCGACCTTTGCCTACTTTTTCACCATTTTTAACGGGATTAGAGCTTTTTGAGGGTGTTTGAAGAGGGAAACGTTTGATCTTCATTGAGGTAAGATTTTTGGACTCATTAACTCGATTATATGTGATTAAGGACCAAATTAACAGTGTTTGATTAGGGAAAATCAGTGGAAAAAGGAAAAACTAGGGCTTGAGTTTAAGAGACATTTTAGGGATGATTTGAGGGGTCATTTGGACTCCGATTTCAGAGTTCTTTATATGTACGGACTCGTGAGATGATGGAGATCGTTTTGGTATAAATTTTGTCGAGTTCTGAGACGCGGGCCCAAGGGTCGGGTTTTGGCTAATTTCGGGAATTATGCTTAAAGTTGATATTTTTCTATTGGGTTTCATCCCCCTAGCATATCTTGATGTGAAAAAATCTGAACTTGATAGATTTGGAGCACTCGAAAGTTGATTCGAGGGGCAAGCGTGTTGCGGAGTAGCTTTTCGGGCTAGTCTGAGGTAAGCAATATCTTTAAATCATGTCCTAAGGTTATGAAACCTCGGACTTTACATCCTTTCACGGTTTTGGAGTGGCGCACACACTGGATGACGAGTGTGGGGCGTGCACGAATTGGAAATTTGGATATATGTTCCTTTTGAGGCAACTATTGAGTTGCGAAATTGCTTTTAAAGCATATGTTAAATAATATTACTATGTTTTGATATATTTGGGTTGTAAGCCATGTTTGGGGCCTAGTGCCAATCTGTTTTAACCCCTTGTGGGTTATTTTCTGATATTCTCAATATTTTGATCATGATTTTACATTCAGTCCTTCTTGTTAAATTGTTGACACTCAGATTTGTTGAAATTGTTATTTCTTGAAATGAAATACTATTTTGGGTCGAGAGCCCGTTTATTTATGGCCCGAGTGGCATGTTGAGAGTGTCTGAATGAGTGAGGCCGAGGGCCAATATTATGAGGATATTTGTGATATGAGAAAGGCCGAGAGCCTGAGTGATTGATGCCATGATTTGGCTTGTTTATAGCGCTTGGGCTGTATGGGCCCTGTGGAGTCTGTACACACCCCCAGTGAGCGCAGGTACCTACTGAGTGCGAGTGACGAGTGACGAGTGATTGGGAGGTATGAGTGACTGTGAGGTGCTGAGTGACTGTTATTGAGTGATGGTGAGGTGCCGAGTGATGGTTTGGTCCGAGGGGCAATTTATAATGATATTTTGCTTAGATTTGATTATGATTCACTTCATTTTTCATACTGGGATTTTTGGGAGTTTACTGAGAAATATTTGAGAATATACTTGTTCAAAGTATTTTTACGGAAATTGGTTTTCAAACTTATGTATTAAATGTATACTTTATTCAGTCTCGGTGTTTTGCTATTTGTGAATTGGTGTTTTGTACTGTGTGTTTCACATCTTCAGACTTGATTTATTTTCATTACTACTGAGTTGGCGTACTCATCATTACTCCCTGCACCTCTGTGGGCAGATCCAGGTACTGGTTTTGAGCAGTAGTTATCCGAGATCGTTCGGCGTCAACATTCGGGATTTTGAGGTAGCTGTCCAGCGTCCACAGCTTCTCCATTTCCCTTCCTTCATTAGTATTTAGTATTTTGTTCTGAGGCATTGTTTTATGACATTAGCAGTATTGTCCTTATTCTTAGATGCTCGTGATCAGTTGACTCCAGTTCTGGGGAATGGTTCTAGATTGTTAAATTATATTACGTTCTGTTAAAGACTTAGAAGATTTTATACTTGCTATTAATGATTTTAGTAAATTTTATTAAAGGAATTGTGTAATTATGTGATAGTGGCTAGCCTAGTTCCATGATAGGCGCCATCACGATCAGTTAGGATATGGGGTCGTAACAAGTTGGTATCAGAGCACTAGGTTACATAGGACTCAACGGTCAAGAGCAGGTTTAGTAGAGTCTTGCGGATCGGTACGGAGACGTCTATACTTATCTTCGAGAGGCTACAAAACTCTTAGGAAAAATCTCATTTTCTTGAACTCTGTCGTGCCATTCTATTGATTCTGGAAATTTAAACTCTTGTTGTTTCATTCTCTCACAGATGGTGAGGACACGCGCTACGGATCAGGGTAACCAGACACCAGTTGGACCCACGAGGGGTTGAGGCCGTGGTGGAGTTAGGGGACCAGCCCGTGCAGCAGCTGGGACAGTACCAGTGGATCCCCCTACTATTCAGGACCAGGTTCCCGCCGAGGGTGCTTCAGCGGGACAGGCTCAGGCAACGACAGTGCCTATTGTCATACCGGGTCTTCAGGAGACCCTGGCCCAGATCTTGACAGTGTGTACCAGTTTGGCTCAGGCAGTTGCTATGTCTACTACTGCCGCCACATCTCAGGCCGGGGGAGGCACTCAGACTCCAGCTGCCCAGACGCCTGAGCAGGTTGTACAGGGTTTTCAGGCACCGGGGGCAATCCTAGCCCAGTCGGTTGCTCCAGTTCAGGACTATGTGGTCCCAACTATGACCGAGTATGAGCAACGCAGGCTGGAGAGGTTCAATAGACTTCAGCCTCCGACTTTCAGCGGCACAGAGGGAGAGGATACCAGAGGATGAGCAACGCAGTCTGGAGAGGTGCCAGAGGATACTCTGTACTGATGGTATTTTGGAGACCAGTGGAGTCTCGTTTGCTACATTTCAGTTTGTTGGTGTTGCCTTCACTTGGTGGGAGGCATTTGAGAGGCGTAGGCCGGTTGGTTCAGCACCCCTCACCTGGCAGCAGTTCTCCACGATCTTTTTAGAGAAGTATGTTCCTCAGTCCCATAGAGAGGAGCAGCGCATGCAGTTTGAGCAGTTGCGCCAGGGAGAGCTGTCAGTTACCCAGTACGAGATGCGGTTTTCTGAGTTGGCTCGACATGCTTTGAGTTAGTCCCTACTGATAGGGAGAGGATCAGGAGGTTTGTAGATGGTCTCACGTATCAGCTTCGGATCTTGATGACTAGGGAGAGGGTGTCAGGTGCCACATTCGAGAAGGTTGTTGACATTTCTCGGGATATTGAGTCGGTTCGCAGGCAGGAGCGTGAGGAGAGGGAGGCTAAGAGGCCTCGGGGATCAGGTAGCTTAAGTGGTGCCCCTTCCAGAGGACAGTTTCAGCACAACAGATGTGATAACCCAAGGGGTCATCTTATAAAATTAGACTTCGTTCCATGCTTAATATCCATAAAAAGACTAAAATTAAATACCTCAATTTGCGTGCGCAGTCCGACCGTGAAACCGGAAAGCTTGTATGCGAAAATATGAGAAATAATGATTTTTAGAATTTAAATTTGATAAAAGTTGACTTTGGTCAACATTTTGAGTAAACAGACCCAGATCTGTGTTCCGACGATCCCGGGAGGTCCGCAGTAAAATATGGGACTCGGGCGTATGCCCGAAAATGAATTCCGAGGTCCCAAGCCTTAGAAATCAATTTTTGAAAGAAATTGTTTTGCTGAAATGTTCATGAATTAAAGATATGGAATAATGCAAAACAATCACTGGTATCGGGTTAGTATTTTGGTTCCGGAGCCCGATACATCGGGTTCTATGTACTCCCAACTAGGCTTGATGCCATAGCTTCCGATGCGGTGATTACAGGTACCACCTCATTCTGTCAAAGTGATGCTTTGGCTTTATTTGACCCTGGTTCCACATACTCTTATGTTTCATCATATTTTGCCCACTTTCAGAGTATGCCCCGTGAGTCCTTAGTTACGTCTGTTCATGTGTCGACTCGGGTGGGCGATACTATTGTTGTGGACCGTGTGTACCGGTCGTGTGTGATATCTATTGGGGGTCTGGAGACCCGAGTAGACTTGTTTTTGCTCAGCATGGTTGATTTTGATGTGATACTGGGCATGGATTGCTTATCCCCATGTCATGCTATTCTTGATTGTCACGCTAAGATCGTGACCTTGGCTATGCCCGAAGTTCCGAGAGTTGAGTGGAGAGGGTCTATAGAGCATGTGCCTAGAAGAGTGATTTCTTACTTGAAGGCTCAGCGTATGGTTGAGAAAGGATGTGAATCTTATCTGGCTTTTGTGAGGGACGTTAGTAGTGATACTCCTTCTGTTGATTATGTTCCTGTGGTCCTTGACTTTCCGGACGTCTTCCTTGCAGACCTGCCAGGCAGGCCACCTGACAGGGACATTGATTTTGGTATTGACTTGGTGCCAGGCACCCAGCCTATCTCTACTCCACCCTATCGTTTGGCACCAACTGAGTTGAAAGAATTGAAAGAGAAGCTTCAGGAACTCTTAGATAAGGGGTTCATTCGGCCTAGTGTGTCACCTTGGGGTGCACCGGTGTTGTTTGTGAAGAAGAAGGATGGCTCTATGCGCATGTGTATTGATTATCGGCAGCTGAATAAGGTTACGGTGAAGAACGGTATCCTTTTCCCCGTATTGATGACTTGTTTGACCAGCTTCACGGAGTTAGAGTGTTCTCTAAGATTGATTTGAGATCCAGGTATCATCAGCGGAAAATTCTGGATTCTGATATTCCGAAGACTGCTTTCAGGACCAGATATGGTCATTATGAGTTTCTGGTTATGTCATTTGGGCCGACCAATGCCCCAACCGCGTTCATGCATTTGATGAATAGTGTGTTTCAGCCGTACCTTGATTCTTTCGTCATTGTGTTCATTGATGACATCCTGGTATATTCTCGTAGCCAGGAGGAGCATGCTCAGCATTTGAGGGTTGTGTTACAGAGGTTGAGAGAAGAGACAATTTATGCAAAGTTCTCCAAGTGTGAGTTTTGGCTTGGTTCAGTAGATTTCTTGGGGAACGTGGTGTCCAGTGAGGGTATTCAGGTTGATCCGAAGAAGATTGAGGTGGTGCAAAGTTGGCCCAGACCGTCCTCAGCTACATAGATTAGGAGTTTCCTTGGGTTGGCGGGATATTACCATCGCTTTGTGGAAGGGTTCTCTTCTATTGCTTCATCTTTGACCAAATTGACCCAGAAGAGTGCTCCATTCAGATGGTCCGATGAGTGTGAGGAGATCTTTCAGAAGCTCAAGTCAGCATTGACCACAACTCCGGTATTGGTTTTGCCTACTGGTTCGGGTTCTTATACAGTCTACTGTGATGCTTCTAGCGTTGGATTGGGAGCGGTACTGATGCAGGACGGTAGGATAATTGTCTACGCGTCTAGACAGTTGAAGGTGCACGAGAAGAATTATCCAGTGCACGATCTTGAGTTAGCTGCCATTGTTCATGCCTTGAAGATTTGGCGCCATTATTTGTATGGGGTAGAGTGTGAGATTTTCACCGATCATCGTAGTCTGCAGTATCTGCTGAAGCAAAAGGACTTGAATTTGCGTCAGAGGAGGTGGTTAGAGCTTCTCAAGGATTATCACCTCACTATTTTGTATCATCCGGGGAAGGCCAATGTAGTGGCTGATGCCTTGAGTCGCAGAGCCGAGAGTTTGGGGAGTCTAGCTTACCTTTCAGCAACACAGCGACCTTTAGCACTTGATGTTCAGGCTTTAGCGGGTCAGTTGGTGAGATTGGATTTGTCAGAGCCTCCGCGGGTGTTAGCTAGCATGGCTTCCCGGTCGTCTCTTTATGATCAGATTAGAGCACGCCAGTATGATGACCGACACTTGTTAGTTCTCCAGGACAGGGTCCGTCGAGGTGATGCTAGAGATGTGACTATTGGTGATGACGGGGTTATGAGGATGCAGGGCCGTATTTGCGTGCCCAATGTGGATGAGCTTTGAGAGTTGATATTAGCAGAGGCCCACAGCTCGCGGTATTCCATCCATACGGGTGCCGCGAAGATGTAACAGGATCTGAGACAATAGTATTGGTGGAGGCGGATGAAGACAGATATTGTTGAGTATGTAGCACAGTGTCTCAACTGTCAGCAGGTCAAGTATGAGCACCAGAGACCAAGTGGATTACTTTAGAGGTTAGATATTCCGGAGTGGAAGTGGGAGCGGATCACCATGGACTTTGTAGTTGGGCTTCCACGGACTTCGAAGGGATTTGATGCTATTTGGGTCATTGTGGATCGGCTGACCAAGTCCGCGCACTTCATTCTTGTTAGTACTACTTATACTTCGGAGCGGTTAGCTGGTATCTACATCAGGGAGATTGTCCGATTGCATGGAGTTCCGGTTTCTATCATTTCTGACAGAGGTACTCAATTCACGTCTCAGTTTTGGAGGGTCGTGCAGAGAGGTATGGCTACTCAGGTAGAGTTGAGCACTGCATTTCATCCTCAAGACCGACGGGCAGTCGGAGCGGACTATTCAAATTTTGGAGGACATGTTGCGTGCCTGTGTGATTGATTTTGGGGGTTCGTGGGATCAGTTTTTGCCACTAGCGGAGTTTGCATATAATAATAGCTACCATAGCTACCGGTCCAGTATTATGATGGCCCCGTATGAGGCTCTATATGGTAGGAAGTGTAGATCTTCAATTGGTTGGTTTGAGCCGGGTGAGGCTAGGCTATTTGGCACAAATTTGGTTCAGGATGCGTTGGAGAAGGTGAAGTTGATTCAGGAGCGACTTCGCACAGCGCAGTCTAGGCAGAAGAGCTATGCGTACCGGAAGGTCCGGGATGTGTCTTTCATGGTAGAAGAGAAGGTACTGCTGAAGGTGTCACCCATGAAGGGTGTTATGAGGTTCGGGAAGAGGGGAAAGCTGAGTCCCCGGTTTATTGGTCCTTTTGAGGTGCTTCAGAAGATTGGAGAGGTGACTTATAGACTTTCCTTTCCACCCAGCTTATCGAGTGTTCATCCGGTATTCCATGTGTCGATGCTTCGGAAGTATGTTGGTGACCCGTCTCATGTTTTAGACTTCATCACAGTTCATCTCGAGAAGTCTGTTGTTTTCTGGCATTTTTGGTATTAAGGAGTCTGTTGTTTTCTGGTGTTACAGCAGCTGGTGTTCCTTAATCGCGATCGCATGGTTATTGCTGCGATCACGTAGAGTAAGCTGAGGCCAAGCAATTTTTGTGAATCGCGATCGCGAGGGTAGGAATGCGATCGGGTGGGGTGAGCAACTTTGGTCAGTGCGGTCGCGTAGAATTAATGGGCGCGTGACGGGGGAGACCGTTTGTTCTTCGCGATCGCAATCGCGTCGTGAGGTTGCGATCGCGTGAGTTAGTGCCAGGATGAATCGCGATCGCGTGTGGATTGTTGAGATCACGTAGTGTTATTTTGGTGGGGCAGCATCTTGTTCTTCGTGATCGCGGGCCTATTTCCGCGATCGCAGTTAGTAAATAACTGGACAGTATATAAAAAGCCCATCCGCGACCTTTGCCCACTTTTCCACCATTTTTGAACGGGATTAGAGCTTTTTGAGGGTTTTTGAAGAGGGAAACATTTGTTCTTCATTGAGGTAATATTTTTGGACTCATTAACTTGATTATATGTGATTAAGGACCAAATTAACAGTGTTTGATTAGGGAAAATCAGTGGAAAAAGGGAAAACTAGGGCTTGAGTTTAAGAGACCTTTTAGGGATGATTTGAGGGTTCACTTGGACTCCGATTTCAGAGTTCTTTATATGTACGGACTCGTGAGATGATAGGGATCATTTTGGTATAAAGTTTGTCGAGTTCCGAGACGCGGGCCCGGGAGTCGTGTTTTGGCTAATTTCGGGAATTATGCTTAAAGTTGATATTTTTCTATTGGGTTTCATCCCCTAGCATATCTTGATGTGAAAAATCGGATTGATAGATTTGGAGCACTCGAAAGTTGATTCGAGGGGCAAGCGTGTTGCGGAGTAGCTTTTCGGGCTAGTCTTAGGTAAGTAATGTCTTTAAATCCTGTCCTGAGGTTATGAAACCCCGGACTTTACATCCTTTCACTGTTTTGGAGTGGCGCACACATTGGATGACGAGTGTGGGGGCGTGCACGAATTGGAAATTTGGATATATGTTCCTTTTGAGGCAACTATTGAATTGCGAAACTGCTTTTAAAGCATATGTTAAATAATATTACTATGTTTTGATATATTTGGGCTGTAAGCCATATTTGGGGCCTAGTGCCGGTCTGTTTTAACCTCTTGTGGGCTATTTTATGATATTCTCACTATTTGGATCATGATTTTACACTTAGTCCTTCTTGTTAAATTGTTGACACTCAGATTTGTTGAAATTGTTATTTCTTGAAATGAAATACTATTTTGGGTCGAGAGCCCGTTTATTTATGGCCCGAGTGGCATGTTAAGATTGTCTGACTGAGTGAGGCCGATGGACAGTATTGTGAGGATATTTGTGATATGAGAAAGGCCGAGAGCTTGAGTGATTGATGCCATGATTTGGCTTGTTTATAGCGCTTGGGCTGTATGAGCCCCTCCGGAGTCTGTACACACCCCTAGTTAGCGCAGGTACCTACTAAGTGCGAGTGCCGAATGACAAGTGATTGGGAGGTATGAGTGACTGTGAGGTGTTGAGTGACTGATATTTAGTGATGGTGAGGTGCTGAGTGACTGATTATGAGTGATGGTTTGGCCCGAGGGGCAGTTTATAATGATATTTTACTTAGATTTGATTATGATTCACTTTATTTTTCATACTGAGATTTTTGGGAGTTTACTGAGAAACATTTGAGAATATACTTGTTCAAAGTATTTTTACGGAAATTGATTTTCAAACTTATGTATTAAACGTATACTTTATTCAGACTCAGTGTTTTACTATTTGTGAATTGGTGTTTTGTACTGTGTGTTTCACATCTTCAGACTTGATTTATTTTCATTACTACTGAGTTTGCGTACTCATCATTACTCCCTGCACCTCTGTGTGCAGATCCAGGTACTTGTTATGAGCAGTAGTTATCCGATACCGTTCGGCGTCAGCATTCGGGATTTCGAAGTAGCTGTCGAGCGTCCACAGCTTCTCCATATCCCTTCCTTCATTAGTATTTTTGTTCTGAGGCGTTGTTTTATGACATTAGCAGTATTGTCCTTATTGTTAGATGCTCGTGATCAGTTGACTCCAGTTCTGAGGAATGGTTCTAGACTGTTAGATTATATTATGTTCTGTTAAAGACTTAGAAGATTTTATACTTGCTATTAATGATTTTAGTAAGTTTTATTAAAGAAATTGTGTAATTATGTGATAATGGCTAGCCTAGTTCCACGATAGGCGCCATCACAACCAGTTAGGATTTGGAGTCGTGACAGATATCAAAAGAACTCCACAATTAGGTGTGATGTCTTTACTAAGAATGTAGTACGTAAAATCTTAAAAGACATCTAATACGAATTGGAAGTAGGATTATTTTATAATTTACATAGTGTTTATCACATTAATGAACATATAGCCATGAGACTTAAACTTATGATTGTAAAATTCAAATTATAATTAGGGGTGGACAAATCGAACCAGAAAAGCGCAGCAAATCGAAATGTCAAACCAAATCGATTAAAAACCCGAGGTATTGATTAAGAAAATCTAAACCAAACTGACATATGAATATATAATTTTATATACTTTTATAACTTTATATATAATTTTCATTAAAAAATATCTAGAAATATTTGGAATTCTCTTATGGGATGTAATATTTAATAGAATATGAAGTGCTCCATTTTTATTAACTTTAAATATTGTGTTGTATGATCACTTTCTTATCAAGTGTTATTGAAATGCGTCAATCTCTTTGTTTTTTCCGTATTCATATGTCAAGATCTATTATATTCTTATATCTTTTTTGAATTAAAGTGGAATTTCGATAATTGAAAATTAAATAGAACATATAATTATTTAGGTATCATATTAATTTTTATGGTTAATTATTAAATTCGGTTAATTTTGAAAGTGTACATCAACGAAAATTTATTGTCATACAACTTAAAAAATAACTATCATATGTTACTAAGAAAATTCTCTCACAAGAATATTTTAATAGATTATATATTTGTCAATTTTTTAAATTTTTATTATACATATATTTACTTATAAAATTTAACAAAGTAAGATTGACATATTATTCATGTAACAAAAAAATTCGAAAAATCTAAAAAATCCGATAAAATCGAACCAATCCAAACCGATATAAATAATTTGATTTGGTTTTAATAAAAACCGAACCAACCCGGTCCATGTACGTGTCACGACCCCAAATCCTAACAGGCCGTGATGGCGCCTATCGTAGAACTAGGCTAGCCAACCATCACTTTACTACGCTTTTGTTCAATCATAATATTTCACAATTAATAATAATCAAGCAACCATAGCANGTGATGGCGCCTATCGTGGAACTAGGCTAGCCAACCATCACTTTACTACGCTTTTGTTCAATCATAATATTTCACAATTAATAATAATCAAGCAACCATAGCAAAATTTATATAAATAAGTCTTAACGTCCCAAAAAAAAAAAGTCTAACAACCTCCCAAGAACCGGAGTCAGTAGTCACGAGCATCTAAGAATAAATAAATCTAACTCTGCTAAAATTATAATATACTCTGAATCAAATGCTAAGACTAAATAAGGAAGGGAAATGGAGAAGCTGTGGAC
>ML291295.1:0-44297 GCA_005239495.1 Nicotiana undulata | reverse complement strand
CCACCCTTATCACAGTCATATATATATTTATTTCAAACTTTCACTATTCAGGCCAAGCCTTTCACAATAATATTATTTCTACAATTTCAAACAGAAGATCATATAGCTCGTAAGCTTTAACAAATATTATTTCACAATAAAACCAACCAGAGTACAAGTAAACATCGTAACGCTGTCAATCCAGCTCAGTCTTTATATACTATAATTAGCTCAAGAGAACAACCAACAGATTAACAAACTTGCAACAACAATTGGAAATAACTCAATGAAACCCAATAACCACATGAACCTCAACAATTACGAACCAGTTAGACGACATTTCTCATAACTTCCTCAATATTATCAAGACGAGACAAACATGAACGTAAATATATATATATATAATTCGTAAGAATAATGCCAAACCTCTCAACCGGTATACATCTCACAAGGAAAACAGCTCAAACAACCAATACTCTTTCCAAATAATCACAACAATTTCTAACAAAGATCAACAAGGACAAATAGTCATCGAAGCCATAATGAACATATAACAATTAAGATAATGATCAAATAAGTGGGGAACAGGAAAGGGGATCAGGTTTAACAACCAATTTGGGTGGTGCATAGATGCTCGTCACCACACCTATACACCACACACATGCAATTCACGTAGCAAACAAGTGGGGAGTCCTATTCCCTCCAGCTAAAGTTAGGCCAAATACTTACCTCGATTCCGCAGGCCACTCACTGCTCAATTATTGCTTTTCCTTTTGAATTCACCTCTAACTTGCTCGAATCTAATCAAAATCAACATAATATCATTAACTAATGCTAAAGGAACTAAATTTATTGAAAATATAATTTTTCCTAAGCTTTTCTCAAAAAAGGTGAAAACCCGACCCTGAGCCCGCTTGGTCTAAACTCGGGGTTCGGACCAAACTACGTTTACCCAATCACCTAAGAACCCAAATATGCTATTAGTTTTGAAAATCGAGCTTAATTTGATATAAAAATTCGATTTTTACAAAACTCTTTAATTCTACCCAAATCCTAGATTTTTACCATGAAAATTCTTTGTTTTTTCTTTAAAAGTGATGCAAAATAGTAAGTAATTGAACAACAAGGTTTGGAATTGATAACCTATGAATTGGGGATGAATACTGTTGAAGAAATTCGTTTTTAGGGGTGAAAACCTCAAAATTTTGGTGAAGAAAAAGGTCTGCCCGGTTTTTAAAAGATATTTATAATAGCAGGGCTAGGCAACTGTGCGATCGCGGTTAATTAAATGTGATCCCACAGGGTAAGGGGAAACTGCGTTGGGCGATCGCGGAGGTGGGGGTGCGTTCGCACAGGGTAGGGGGCTGGGCGAAGTGCGTTAGCGTGTGTTTAGGTGCGGTCGCATAGTAGAGCCTGGACTGTGCTCCGCGATCGGAGGATTATTTTTGCGATCGCACAGAGTTCCAAACAAGGCTTCCAACTTTACCCTGTGCGATCACGGTCTTTCCTATGCGATCGCACATGTCAAAATACCTGGACACCAGAACTAGGAAAACCAGCAGCTATTTTTAAGTGAAAAACACTCTGTGGCCTATCCGAAACTCACCCGAGCCCTCGTGGCTCTAAACAAACCATGCACACAAGTCTGAAAATATCATACAGACTTTCTCGTGCGATAAAATCATGAAAATAACATGTAAATCTATGAATTAAACCTCAAAACTCATCATTTTCAAAAAGAATTCTTAAAGTTCATAATTTCTCAACCGGATGTCCGAATCACGTCAAACAAACTCCGTTTTTCACCAAATTTCACAGTTAACCTTTAAATATCATAATAAAGTTGTACCGGGCTCCGGAACCAAAATACAAACCCGATACCAATGATTTTAAACATTATTTCTTTTCTTTAATTCATAAACATTTCAGCAAAACAATTTCTTTCAAAAATTGATTTCTAAGGCTTGGGATCTCGGAATTCATTTCCGGGCACACGCCCGAGTCCCATATTTTAGTGCGGACCTCCCGGGATCGTCGGAACACGGATCCGTGTCCGTTTACGCAAAATGTTGACCAAAGTCAACTTTTATCAAATTTAAGTTCTAAAAATCCCTATTTCTCATATTTTCACATACAAGCTTTCCAGTTTCACGCCCGGACGGTGTACTCAAATCGAGGTATTTCATTTTAGTCTTTTTGTGTTTATTTTGCATGGAAAGAAGTCTAATTTCACAAAATGACCCCTTTGGGTCATCACAAAGCTCCACCTGGCTGGCCTCCGCTTCTAGGGCGACCATTACCTACCTTTCTCTGCCTCTAGTGGGTTGGACAAGTGGTGTTGCAGTTGGTGCAGTGATCATTGGTTGATGGCCCCACTATACTGCCTTACCCCAAAGCATAAAAACCTTCTCATGCAACATAACTCCCTGCACTCGTAGCAACCTCTCGTTGCAGAAGACTACTGACCTTGAGTCTACCCCGGTGACCTAAATACCCACTAGAGGAACCCTGAATGACAGTGCACGGTAGGTACACTCTTGAATGGCGCTGAAATAGGTACGCGCTAGAGCACTTTGAGCATGCAGTGGTGATGAATACGTAGGCCTGCTGTACTGGCCCCTCGTGAACTTTCTGCTCCTAGACGGGGAGACACTAAATCTACCAAAATGTCGAGGTCGTTTCTCCCCCTTCGTATACAATCGTCCTTATCTATGGATACCCTCGATCCTCCGAGCTATCTCCACAACCTACTCGTAAGAAGTCCACACCCAAAGCTCTCGGGCCATTGTAACCTGGATACCATAATGAAAGCTCGCAATGAACCTCCACACACTTTATGCATCTTTGGGGATTATCATAAGTGTGTGGCGAAACAACTTAGAGAATCTGGCCTCATAATCGGTCACCGACATCTGACCCTATTAGAGCAGCTTGAACTGACCCCTAATTATTCCCCCCGAAGGTTGGAGTATATCTCTCCAAAAGGAGGCCTGTAAACTGGTCCCAAGTCAGGGGTGATGAACTTGCTGGCCTGCAACAAAGATAAGGCTGCCACCATCTACGGGCCTTGCCCTCCAACTAAAATATGGTGAATCCCACCCCATTTGACTCCAATACTCCCATGTTATGCAGCCTGTATCTACAACGATGAATAAAATAACATGGGTCCTTATGTCCCTCACCGCCAAAGATAGGAAGATGTAGCCTAGTCCATCTGTCCCGCCGTTTTTGCTGCTTAACGGTCGCTGCTGGTGGGATCTGGTATAACCACTGCAACTGGTTGGGACCCACCTGCTAGGGTCAGATAAACGATAGCACTGTGCCCTAAAGCCCCAGCGTTACGGGTCTGTGCTCCCCCTTCCACTTGATATGTTGCCAGATCTGTCGGAAATAGCATGTCATGTGTCATAGAATCCATGAGCCACAACATATGGCCCATGACCTCCTGGAATCCTGATGTAGTCATAAAATCCGCTAGGGCCGGCTCAGCTGCAGGCGCCTCATCCTACTCTTCAGTAAGAAGATCCTCCGCTGGATCTACTAGTAGAACAAAAGGAGTAACTCTAGGCCGCTCTCATCCCCTAGTAGTGTCGTGACCCTCCCTTGGCCTCTACCTATGCCTCTAACAACCGATGGAGCAGCTCCTATGTCGCGGGGTACATCCATCGCACGCGTTCTCACCATTTGTGAGAGAATAAGAGAAAGATACTTAGCATAACATCAGTTGCACGATAGGAGATGAAGAAAGAGAATTTTCCTAACACCTTATAGCCTCTTGAAGATAAGTATGGACGTTTCTACACCGATATGCAACTCTTTATTAGGCATGCTCATGATTTGTGAGATCTATGTGAACCTAGTTCTATGATACCAAGCTGTCACAATCCAATTCTCACTATAGGTCGTGATGGAGTCCAATGTCGCCGTTAGGCAAGCCAACGGTGAACTTTCAAGTTATTTATCCATTTTTATTACTTTTAAAATCACGAATATTATTATTATTAAAGAGACCAAGTATAGAAAGCCATGGTAATATAAAGCATGAGTAAAACATAAGAGTGAAATGGTGATATTAATAGAAAACAATTATCAATATCTACTAGAATTCCCAAACCCCAGTGTCACAAGTGCATGAGCTATCTAGTAGAATATACAAACCACTACAACATTGTCCAAAATGAAATAGACAGAAATATAAAATGCACAGGATTTGGCTCAGGATTGCCCATTTTTGTTAATTCCAGGGTTTCTCTGAATTTGAAAGTGATCACTTAGTAAGTTTCCATACCAAGGCTCAATCCAATTAAGTCCGTAGCGTCTACCGATTTCGCCATATCCCCCTTTCTTTTTGAGATTAGGATCTCGTTGTGATGTCATTCCTTTTTCTTTTTCTTTCATTTATACTGGAACCATTGAATTCATTAGATACCGATTCCTATCTCGAAAACGTATTTTCTCCTCTTTGATTTTCTTAACTATCTTCTATAGGAGACCTTTCATGAAGGAGACTCCGGGTGCTGAAGACCGAAGCATGTAGGAACAGCTCACAACTAAGTCACCCGATATTGTGGATGCCTTCCTGATCAGAAAGCAGATGTACCTGCCTCAGTACCCGCACAATTCGTACAGAAGCGTAGCATAAGTACGTAAACAACGTGTACCCAGTAAGTATTTAGTCTAACTTTGAAGAAATAATGATGAGGGATCAACATCGACACTTACTAGAGCTGAATAAATAAAATGCAAGAATTGTAAAATAGACATGAAATACAACATTAACAATGGAATAAGAAACAATAAATAACATGATTCATTAATAAAATATCAATTTAAAATCCCCAAAATATGACATTCCATTTCTACAAATACGAACTATCAAGTAGATATAAATGCTCAAGTCATGAAGGAAATATAAGGTATATTCGGACTCCTAGCGGTATTACGCACGAGTTATGCCAAGGTCGTACAACCCGATCCATAATAATCGTGTACATACACTGCCGAGGTCGTACGACTCGATCCATGGATGTGTGTGTATGTGTGTGTGTGTGTGTATATATATATATATATATATATATATATAGTGCCGAGGTGTTCTATCCCATTAACAGGAATATGAAAACTCTTCGGACTACGGGACATCCGTTTACAACACCATGATAGGCACATAAACGAGCATAATTTTCTAGCAACAATTAAATATTCTGCCAGAACTCAAAGTAATGAAGCTCGGTCTAACATAATCCCTAATCATATTTGAATTATGAATTCATGTAATTAAACTAATATGTTGGTTCCAAATAATACAAGTATTGCATGATAAAGTCTTAAATCTAACCCGACATAAGCATGATTTTAGCTACCTACGGAATCTCGTCGCTTCGTGTGTATGTAACATCCACATTTATTAACAAATAACAATTTAAACACCTATGGGATTAGTTCCCTATTATAATTTAGGCAAGAGACTTACCTCACTTTCAAGTTCATTACTCAGCTCTTCAACCACACTAATTACCTCAAATCCGTGCGGAGCAATCCGAAACTAGCCAAAAGTCGTACAAAATAATCAATATATGCTCAAAAGTTCATAATTTAACTATTAGAGTAATTACCCAAACCAATTTGGAAAATTCCAAAAGTCACCCCCGGGGCCTACGTACCTGAATTCCGAAAATATTCATACAATAATATTATCCATGACCTTATGAACTCAAATATATGATTTCTACTCAATTTTATAATTATTTTCGTTGTCTAATAATATATTTACCAAACCATAAGTTTTTCAACAAAATCCCAAAATTTCTACAATTTCTATGTTAAAATCTACCCATTATTTATGTATTAAACTCACATTTTCCATAAATAACTTACCTCAAGATGCTAGATGTAAAATCCCTCTCCAAGAGCTCCAAAATCGGCCAAGAAATGTGTGAAATTAAGCAAATGGCATAATCTCGTTTTTAAATCAAGTAACTGCCTAGACATCCCTATTTCGCGATTGCGATAGGGACTTCGCGATCGCGAAGGAAAGAATATGCTATGCCCAAAAAAGGCTCTTCGCGAACGTGACCCTGTCCTCCCGATCGTGAAGGCAAGCCTAGCCTTATCTTCATGAACGCCTTTCACCCTTCCCGAACGTGAATCCCCCATACCCAGTTCCTTCAACGGGAACACGGGACTGCCATCGCAAGCGCGAAGGCCACTGCTCTCAAGCCTTCACGAATGCGACCCGGTCCTCGTGAACGCGAAACAAAAGTTGGCTCAGCTCCAAATCTTTCATCGCGAACACGACGTAAGCTCCGTGTTCACGAAGAAGGAAGCCAGAACCACCAAACTCGACATTTCATACTTAACTCTAGGGTAGTCCGAAACACACCTGAGCCACCCGAGACCCCGTCAAAATGCCCCAGCAAGTTCATAAATATGATACGGACCTGCTCGAAGCCTCAGAAAGCATAAAGAAACATTGGAACTAAAAATCACACCCTAAAACCAAATTAATCGACTTATGAACTTCACACTTCTTCAACTAGCCCCGACGCGACGAATCATACTTATAAAACTCTGAATGATGCCAAATTCTACACAAGCCACGAATCAAAATACAAACATTTTTCTAGGCTCGAAATCCCAAACTGACATCGATAACCCCAAAGGCTACTTCAAACTAAATTTAAGAAACTCTAAAACCCTCAAGGTGGCAAATTTCAACATTAAGCGCCGAAACTCTCTCGGATCACCCGAAACTCGATCTGGCACACGCCCAAGTTTAATATTATCATACGAACCTATTGAAACTATCAAATCCTAGTTTCGAGGTCTATTACTCAAAATTTTGACTTAAATCAAACTTGGTCACCTTAGGCCACTATTAAGGAACTAAGTTTCTGAATTCAACTCGAACACTTCCAATACTAAACCAATCATCCCCACTAGTTATAAAATAGTACAATCGCATATAAGAAGTATTAAATAGGGGAAGTGTGATCCAGAAAGTAAAATGATCGGTCAAGTTGTTACACTAAACATGTCAGATTATCCTTTAAGTCATAGAAAGTGGTAAGTACCTCTCGACCTCTGGAACATGAGTTTTTATAGATCCATGAATGTTCAGAGTAAAGGGGAAAAATATGTATTTGTAATTATTGATGACTACTCTCAATTTACCAGGACCATATTTTCTTGCAACCAAAGATGAAGCATATGATATATTTGACCTTTGTTAAGAAAATACAAAAAAAAACTTATAACAATGTAGCTAGAATTAGACTTGGCCATGGAATTAAATTTTAAAATGTAAGTTTTCTTGAGTTCTGTGTGTATTGGCACTGATCATAGTTTTTGTGTACCTAATACCCTTCAACAAAATGTTGTTGTTGAACAGAAAAATAGGACCTTAGAAGATATGACAAAAACCATGTTGATTGCTAATAGTCATCTTAAATCCTTCTGAGTTGAAGCAGTGAATACAACATGTTATATTATAAACAAGTGCATAATTAGGCCAATAATTGATAAGAATCCTTATGAATTAGTTAAGGGAAGGAAAAAAATATAATTCACCTAAGAGCCTTTGGTAGTAAGTGTTTTGGGCATATAATGGTAAAGAGGATTTAGGAAAAGTTGATGCTAAAAGTGATGCGAATATCTTTTTGGGTTATTTTTCATATAGTAAAGCTTATAAAGTGTATAGTAAAAGAACAATATGTGTTGAAGAAACCATACATATGATCTTTGATGAAAATAACCACATGGCTGAGAAAGGTATACAGGCTACTTATTGTGTAGAATTCGGACCCACGCAGACCAATGAAGAACAATCAAACCAAACACTTCCGGAGGCTATTGGAAAATAGGTACAAGAACCAGGTCCTCTAGAAGCTGAGCATGATGTACAACAAGCGGGGAAAACATATCAAGGAAATAATGAATATATAAATGAACCTGGTTATCTGCAGAACATGTTGGAAACAATGACCGTCAGGGTCATCAAGCAAGAACTTTGATGCATCAAAGCTTCCACCCACATACCAATGTCCTAACACATGTTGACTTTGGGATGGTAACAAGATCAAAGTTCTGAAATATGATTGCTTTCAAAACCTACATATTTATGGTTGCGCCAAAGAACATCGAAAAAGCACTTGAGAAGCAGACTGGAAGGTGTCTATGTAGGAGGAACTCAATCAATTTCAAAGAAATAAAGTATAACAGCTGATACCTAGTCCAGAAGAAACAATATTCATTGGAACCAGGCAGATATTTAGGAATAAGCTTGATGATCAAGAAAATATCACCAAAAACAAAGCAAGGTTGGTTGTGTAAGGCTACAATCAAGAAGAAGACATCGCCTATGATAAGAGATTTGCTCCAGTTGTAAGAATAGAGGCAATTTGAATTCTAATTGACTTTGCATCCTACATAGGTTTCAAGCTATATCAAATGGATGTGAAAAGTGCTTTAGTATAAATGGTAGTCAAACATAAATCTCTTAAAGTAAAAACTTATTCAAGTGTTTTTACCAACCTAAATCTCTTCAAATACGCGATCCTATTGATGATTGTATTGTTAATGGTGGCTAAATCGTTTGTCACGGCTCGAAATCCCCACCGTCAAGACCTTGATGCCGCCTAATATTACACTTGTTAGGCAAGCCAACGTTAGAGGTTTATTAGCCAATTTTTTTTATTTCAGTGATTAACAAAAAGCAAGCTATAACAAGTCGAAATGAGTGCGAAACTATATAAATAACAACTTTGATTATATACTATTACTACCCAGAATTCGGAGTCAAAATTCACGAACATACTAAGATTTGACTACAAGTATTTGTCTGAAAGAAAAATACAATTGTTTACGAAATAAGGGAAAAAGTAAAGTATGGGGTATAGGAGGGGACGCCAGGGTCTGCAGACGCCAACAGGACTACCTTGGGTCTCCTAGCAGTGAATCCTACAGCCAACCTCTCGATCAGTTCGAACCTGCTCTAAAATCTGCACAGGAAGTGCAGAGTGCGGTATCAGTACAACCGAACCCCATTTACTGGTAAGTGTCTAGCATAACCTCCAAAGGAGTGACGAGGCTGCGGCGGGACTCACATTATAATATGCATACGGTATATAATAAAAGTGAAAAGGAAGACAAAATAAAGTAAAGCAATAACTTGCAAGAAGTAAATACAGTACTCAAAGTATTTCATCAGTGTTCAGCTACTACCAATCCTTAAGAGCAATTTAAGATTACCGTACAACTAAAAAAGTCAAGGAAAAGTACAAACATATAGTTTGTTGTGGCGTGCCACCCGATCCCATTGTACATATCATATTCCTCTGTTATTTCCTCTTAATAAAATTAACACCAGAATATAAATAAAAGTGTTGCGGCATGCAATGCGATCCCACCCTCTCACAACTATCACAATCACAATTCACCCTTGTTTCACCACAATCCACCTTTATTACACTTGTAGCGGCGTGCAACCCGATCCCACCGTACAATATCAATTCACCATTATTCCTCCTCAATATATCACCCTTATTCCACATGTTGTGGCGCGCAACCCGATTCCACCATATCGGTATCAATTACTCAGTAAGTACAAGAATTTTACAATTCAACACAAAACCATTCACAATACTTAAACATCAAAACAAAAAAAATTGGAAGCTTGTACACTATGAAACTTTATACAAGTAATACTACTCAGCGAGACCAATCCAGAATATATCATAAAAGCACCGACAAAACCAGCTTAAGCAAATAATGGGAGAAAATGAAGCTAAAGAATCAATAATATCATCAACAAGGATAAACAATGTCTAACAAGTAGCAATTAGGCATGGGAATACAAGTAAAACATGTAACAGTTAGGGAAGGGAAAGAAACAATATGAGAAGAATAGAAAAGAAACAGGTAAGACAAATAAATTGGCAGCGCATAAGTACTTGTCATCTAAAATATACCCCGCTCACATGAATTTCATATATAAAATAAGTCAAGGGTTCCTAATCCCTGAAGTCAAGGTTAGACACCACACTTACCTCGCTCCACATGCCACTCAATGCTCAATTACAGTTTTTCCTCTAGTATCCACCTCCAAACCACTCAATCTAGCCACAATTAACTCAATAACATCAATTATTGCTAAAGGAATAAATTGCAGTGCATAAATTTTTATTTCACAATATTTCCCCAAAAAATTCAAAAGTCGAGGTTCGGACCAAACCCTATTCGCCCATTCACCCCCGAGCCCGGTTATGTAATTAGTTTAGAAATCTGAACCCAATTTGAGGTCAAAATTCCAATGTCCCAAAAATCCCTAATTCTACCCAAGCCCCCAATTTCTATAATGGAAATCTTGGATTTTAGGTTGGAAATTTATGGAATGTGATGGGAAATTGAAAGAAAGTGAATTAGGATCACTTACCAAAGTTTTGGGGAAGAATAGCCTCTACGGTTCTAGGATTTGTAAATTTGGAAATGAATCAAAAATCCCGTCTAAGTCTCTTTTTCATCAGTTGCATATGTCGCATTTGCAAAGGAGGTATCGCAAATGCAAACCCCTTCTAATTTCTGTATAGTTCGCAAATGCGAGGAAATGTTCGCAAATGGGAACACTGGATGACCGCAAATGCGACACAATCGTCGCAAATGCGAAGGCTACCCTCCCCAGACCAACTTTGCTAGTGCGAAGTTTATTTCGCAATTGCGAAACCTGTGTGGCCCAGCTCCTCTTCGCATTTTTGGTGAGAAGCTCGCAAATGCGGGATATCTCAGAGGTCGCAATTGCGATGCCTGATCTCGCAAATGCGAGATCAGAGGCCTGCAACAAGATTAGTTACACAATCAAATTTTTCTAAGTTTAAATCACTCTGTAGCCTATCTGAAACTCACCCAAGCCCTCGGAGCTCTAAACAAAACATGCACACAAGTCTAAAAACATCATACGAACTTGCTCGCGTGATCAAATCTCCAAAATAACACTTAGAACTACGAAGTTAACCCCAAATCACGTGAATCTTTCAAGAAAACATTGAAATTTCTATTTTCACAACCGGACGCCCGAATCACGTCAAATCAACTCCATTTTTTACCAAATTTCACATAAACGTCATAATTATGGCTTTGGACCTACATTGGGTTCTGTAACCAAAACACGGACCCATTATCCAAAATTCAAACTTCGGTCAAACACTTCAATTTCATTAAACTTACAACTTTTAAATTTCGACATAGTCCGATATCTCGGGCTATGGACTTCTGATTTCAATTCCGGGCATACGCCCAAGTCACAAATCACGATACGGACCCACCGGGACCGTCAAAACACGAATCCGGGTCCATGTACCAAAAATATTGACCGAAGTCAACTCAAATAATATTTTTAGGAAAAAATTCTTATTTTTATCAATTTTAATCTAAATGCTTTCTGGAAAGATGTACGGACTACACACGCAAATCGAGTAAGTCTAAAACATAACTTTTAAAGGTTTCAAATCACATAATGAGGTTTAAAATCATAAGATGATGTATTGGGTCATCGTATTCTCCACCTCTATCGTTCTTCCTCGAACAGACAAAGAGAAGTACATGAACTTGTGAATAGGAGGGGATATCTACTCCGCATGTCCGACTCAAACTCCCAAGTAGCTGCCTCGACAGGCTGACCCCTCCACTGCACTCGAACTGAAGGACAACTCTTTGATCTCAACTGATGTACCTATTGTGCTAGAATAGCCACTGGCTCCTCCTCGTAAGTCAAATCCTTGTCCAACTGGACAGAGCTAAAATCTAAAACGTGGGACGGATTATCGTGATACTTTCGAAGCATGTACATATGGAACACTTGATGAACTGCTGACAACCCGAGAGACAACGCAATCATGTAAGCCACATCTCCAACTCTGTAGAGTATCTCAAAAGGTCCGATATATCTAGGGCTCAGCTTTCCCTTCTTTCCAAACCTCATGACACCCTTCATGGGTGATACCCGAAGCAACACTTTCTCCCCGACCATGAATGAAACATTACGAACATTACGGCCTGCATAATATTTTTTTTTGGACTAAGCTGTGCGAAGTCGATCCTGTATAATCTTGACCTTATCCAAGGCATTTTGTACTAGATGAGTACCCAATATTCGAGCCTCCCCCGGCTCGAGCCACCCAACTGGAGACCGGCACCATCTACCATATAATGCCTCATAGGGAGCCATATAAATGCTCTACTAATAGCTTTTATTGTAGGCGAACTCTACAAGGGGCAAGAACTGGTCCCACGTTCCTCCGAAGTCTATAACACATGCGTGGATCATATCCTCTAAGATATGGATAGTACGCTCAGACTGTCCGTCCATCTGAGGATGAAATGTTGTGCTCAACTCAACCCGCGTACCCAACTCACGTTGTACTTCCCTCTAGGAGTGCGAGGTGCACTGTGTACCTCGATCAGAACTGATAGACATTGGCACACTGTGAAGATGGACGATGTCACGAATGTAAATCTCTGCCAACCACTCCAAAGAATAAGTAACTACCACAGGACTGAAGTGCGCTGACTTAGTCAGCCTATCCACAATGATCCAAATGGCATCGAACTTCCTCCGAGTCGGTCGGAGTCCAACAACAAAATCCAAAGTGATACGCTCCCACTTCCACCCAGGAATATCTATCTGCTGAGGCAAACCACTAGGTCTCTTGTGATGACCCAAAGGTCATCCTATGTAAATTTGATTATGTCTGTATTCTGAGGCCCCGAAGGACGCCGTTAATCTCAGCGTGTGCAGCCCGGGCGCGTAGCCGAGAAGACTTTATGTGAAAACTTGATAAAGAGTCGAATTTATGATAAAACATTGAATAAAGTTGACTTTGGTCAACATTTTTGATAAACGGACCCGGACCCGTGATTTTACGATCTCGGAGGGTCCGTAGGAAAATATGGGACTTGGCCGTATGCCCGGAATCAAATTCCGAGGACCCAAGTCTAAGAAATGAATTTTTAAAGAAAATTGTTTTTTGAAAACAATAAAGGCTTAAGAAAATGAACCTCGATGTGAAACCTGTGTTGCCAGGCCCATATATTGTGGTTCTGGAGCCCGAAAAAAGTTTAATATATGTTATGTGAGCTATCTGTGAAATTTGGTGTAAAAAAAACTTGAAATGATGTGTTTCGAATAAAAATCGGAATAATTGAACCTTATGAAGTTTTAAGAAAATTCTATGAATTTTGAGGTTTTCATTGATTTTGATGATATTTTGGTGATTTAAATGCTTGAATAAGTCCGTAGGATGATTTGGGAGTCGTGTGTGTTTTTGGTTTTGAGACCCGAGGGCTCGGGTGAGTTTCGGGTATTTAACGGGGTGTGCAAAGTGGAAAAATCTTGTGTTTTCGATGATTTGCTGGTGTCTGGTGTAATACCCTTCGCGAACGCGAAGGGTAAATAATGGTGTCCTGGGTTTTACTCAACACGAAAGCATAGAGGGAGACGCGAACGCAGAGCACTGTACAGTGCTTCTACGCGAACGCGTCCCCAGGGGTGCGAACGCGTAGGCTTAAGGTGAGGTCGGGCGGGCAGGGGAGTTTTGTTCTTCGCGAACGCGGGCGTAGGCTCGCGAACGCGGGTGTAGGCTCGCGAACGCGGAGGCATAGGAAGTCAAACCTTCACGAACGCGGACCTGGCTCCACGAACGCATAGGTCCCAGCACCTAACCCTTCGCGAACGCGGCCAGGGGCCCGCGAACGCGAAGGGTATTTTTGCCTAGTTATTAAAATACCCCAAAAACTGAATACCACAAGGGATTTTCATAATTTTCACTTCCTTCTTCTTCTCCAAGCCCCATTGAAGACCTCCAAGCCATTTTCTCCTCCATAACCATTTGGGTAAGTGTTCCTAACAACAATTTCTTCCATTTTCCTTCCCTAATCACTAGAATCTAGGCCTAAAATCTTAAAATCAAAGTAGGAATTAGGGGTTTGGGGTAGAGTTAGGGTTTATGGGATTTTGGGTAATTCAACCTCAATTTGGGGTCGGATTTCAAAACAAATTATATATTTGGAATCGTGGGGTTATGGGTAATCAGGTTTTGGTCTGAGCCTCGTGTTTGGACCAAGCGGGCCCGGGGTCGAATTGTGGTATTTTTTAAAGAATGATAGAGAATGTATAATTAGGCTTTGGAATTGGGTTTTTGAGTAATTATTGATGTTAATAAATCAATTATGTCTAGATATTATCGACTCGGAGTTGGATTCGAGAGGAAAGGCTGTGATTGAGGCTTGACTTGCACTTTGGAGCCAAGGTAAGTGTTTGGCCTAACCTTCGCTTGAGGGAATAGGTATAGAGTTTGTTTGCTATGTGTAATTCATGTCCAACGTATAGGCGAGGTGACGAGTGCTTATATGTTGTGGTCAAGCATGCCCGTGAGTCAATTGTGATGAATTGTACCGTGTTCTTGATATTATATGTACTATGAATAATTGGTGATTTAGGAGTGATACATTGATGTTGTTTCATGGCGTGGGAAATTATTGATTAATTTTTCAGTTGAGGCTTTTACTGTTGAAATGGTATTTCTAAGCGAGTTTGGTTATAGCTGAATCCCTTGCCGGGATGATAGAATTTGGTTGAGTATTTCTGTACACTTGAGATTTCTTATTGTTAGTTTTCAAATTATATTGTTGTTTGTTTATTATTGGTCGCACGAGGGGACATGCCGTGCTGATTGTTTATTATTTATCACACGAGGGGACATGCCGTGTTGATAGTTTATTATTTATCGCATGAGGGGACATGTCGTGCTGATTGTTTATTATTTATCACATGAGGGGACATGTCGTGTTGATTGTTTATTATTTATCGCACGAGGGGACATGTCGTGCTGATTGTTCATTATTTATCACACGAGGCGACATGCCGTGATAATTTTTTATTGTTTATCATACGAGGGGGCATGCTGTGCCGATGTGTTACTGTTTGATGCACAAGGGGACATTCCGTGCCTAGTGATTTGTGAAGTGATGCACGAGGGGACATGTTGTGCCTTGTGTTATTCATTATCTGTTCTGAGGCGTTAGATTCCTGCTTTTACTGTTACATTTCAGTTGTTACCCTGTTCCACTATGCTAGTATTTATTGCCCCTCTTATCCCTAGCATGTTTCTCCCCGTATCTGTTTATACTGTTTATTACTATCGATATTTTTCTGTTATTATATAGAATTGCAAAGGTATGTGTATCGTTGTCGGTCCTAGCCTCGTCACTACTTCGCCGAGGTTAGGCTCGGCACTTACTCAGTACATGGGGTCGGTTGTACTGATGCTATACATGCACTTCTTTATATTGTGCAGACTTCGCAGCCGGACTCGGTGGGCACTGACGGAGGGAGCATTCCTCCAGTTCACTCAGGAGACCTCGAGGTAGACCCGCAGATGTTCGTGGGCCTTGGCGTCACCTTCTACCCTTCTCTTTCAATCCTGTCTTATTTATAGTTTCATAGACAGTCATATGTACTTATTTTCAGACAATTGTATTCAGTAATCTCATAGACAGTTCGTGAGTATGTGACACCAGTTCTGGGATATGTATATGGGTTTATTACGAAGTTCCTATATTATTTTGAATTTAGTTAACCTTCATATTGTTGACCATCGATGCCTTAGTTATCTTGTTTATTTTAGTTGTTAATGAGTTTATTTGGTTCAAGCGTTGGCTTGTCTAGCGGGTTCAACGTTAGACGCAGTCATGGTTCGAATTAGGGATTTCGGGTCGTGACAAGTTGGTATCAGAGCACTAGGTTGCTTAGGTCTCACAACTCACAGACAAACTTGGTAGAGTCTGAGGGATCGGTGCGGAGACGTCTGTCCTTATCCCCCAGAGGCTACAAAGTTAGGAATAACTTCATATCTTTCATTCTCTGTCGTGCCATTGAATTCTAAATACTAATTGAGTCTCTATCCTACTCTCTCCCAGATGGCGAGGACGCGTGCTTCCTCAACGACCGATCAGCAGCCTGATCCTCTTATTGGAGCTCCTACGAGGGGCCGATGCCGTGCCAGAGGCCGAGGCAGGGGCAGGGTTCAGCCTAGAGCAGCAGCCCCAGTAGAGGACCCACAGGTAGACTTTGCCAGGTTCCTACTCAGACAGTCCCAGTTGGACCAGCTCAGGTCCCAGAGGGGTTCATTGCCACCCCAGTGTTTCTGGACGCTCTAGTTCGCTTGGTGGGACTTAGGGAGAGTGTGGCTCAGGCCGGTTTTCTCCCTACTGCACCAGCTGGTTCTCAGAATGGAGGAGGGACCCGGACTCCTGTCATCCACACCCCAGAGCAGTTTGCCACTCAGTTTCAGGCTCCAGCACCTCAGACGGCTGGAGTAGCTTAGCCAGGTATTGTGGCACCGACAGCTGAGGGTGCAGCTATGTCAGCAGATGCTCTATGGAGACTGGATCGGTTCACCAAGTTATTCACTGCTACTTTTACTGGTGCACCATCAGAGGATCCCCAGGATTATTTAGACAGTTGTTATGTGGTTCTTCGGAACATGGGCGTTGTAGAGTCCAATGGAGTTGACTTTGCTACATTTCGTCTTTCGGGTTCCGCTAAGACTTGGTGGAGAGACTATTGCCTGACCAGACCAGCTGGGTCTGCACCATTGACTTGGGATCAGTTCTCCGAGCTATTCTTGGGGAAGTTTCTTCCCATTACTCAGCGAGAGGATCTTCGGAGGCAGTTTGAGCGCCTCGAGCAGGGATTTATGTCTGTCACTCAATATGAGACCAGGTTCATCACTCTAGCCAGGCATGCACTTATGATACTTCCCACTGATCGGGAGAGGGTTCGGAGATTTATTGAGGGTCTGGCTCAGCCTATCAGACTTCAGATAGCCAGGGAGACTGGTACTGATATCTCCTTTTAGTATGCAGCCGATATGGCCAGACGCATTGAGATGGTATTATCCCAGGGTGGTGGTCAGGGGTCTGACAAGAGACCTCGTCATTTCGGTAGTTTCAGTGGTGCCTCATCTGGAGGTAGGGATTCATTTGGTAGAGGTTATCCCCCTAGGCCATATCAGTTGGCACTCCAGGTATCCCGCAGTACATCATCAGCTCCCATCAGTGCACTGTCGATTCAGAGTCTTCGGGGTGGTCATTCTGGTCGTCAGGGACAGTTCCAGGGTCAGTATTCTCAGCAGCCGAAGACTTGCTACACTTGTGGTGGTTCGGGGCACATCTCCATGTTTTTCCCCTGAGGTTTTGGTGGGTCCCAGTATTAGGGTTCCCGTGTCATGGTTCCCGCATCAGGTGCACCCCCACTGCCTCAGTCAGCTAGGGGTGGTGGTTGTGGTGCCATAGGTGGGGGTCAGACTCATAGAGGTGGAGGGCATGCCACGAGAGGTAGAGGTCAGGCTGTAGTAGGTTGACCCAGTGCTGTTCAGGCTGGAGGGGCTCAGCCCCGGTGTTATGCTTTTCTTGCCAGGCCTGACGCTGAGGCTTCTGATGCAGTTATTACAGGTACGGTTTCAGTTTGCAGCCGAGAGGCTTTAGTGTTATTTGATACGGGTTCTACATTCTCCTATGTGTCTTCATATTTTTCCCCTTATTTGAGCATGTCTCGTGATTCCCTGAGTGCTCTTGTATATGTGTCTACCCCGGTGGGTGATTCTATTATGGTAGATCGAGTCTACCGTGCTTGCTTAGTAGTTATTGGTGGTATGGAGACTCAGGTTGATCTTTTGCTACTGGATATGGTGGACTTTGATGTTATATTGGGGATGGATTGTCTATCTCCCTATCATGCTATTCTGGACTGTTTTGCCAAGACAGTGACCTTAGCATTACCAGGAGTACCTCGTTTGGAGTGGAGAGGGACTCCTAGTCATTCTTCTGGCAGAGTTATTTCTTATATGAAGGCTCGGCATATGGTCGAGAAGGGTTGTTTGGCCTATGTTCGTGATTCTAGTGCTGAGGTTCCTTCTATGGAGTCTGTACCTATGGTTCGTGAGTTCCCAGAGGTTTTCCCTGCTGACCTGCCGGGTATACTACGCGACAGGGATATTGACTTTTGTATCGAGGTGGCTCAGGGCACTCAGCCTATTTCTATTCCGCCGTATCGTATGGCCCCGCCAGAGTTGAAGGAATTGAAGGAGCAGTTGCAGGATTTGTTGGATAAAGGCTTCATTACGCCTAGTGTTTCTCCTTGGGGTGCTCCAGTGTTGTTTGTCAGAAAGAAATATGGCTCAATGAGGATGTGTATTGACTACCAGCAGCTGAATAAGGTTACTATCAAGAATAAGTATCCTCTGCCGAGGATTGATGATCTAGTTGACCAGCTTTAGGGTGCTATAGTGTTTTCCAAGATAGACTTGAGATCTTGTTACCATCAGCTGAGGATTAGGGCTTAGAATGTTCCTAAGACGGCCTTTCGCACTCGTTATGGGCATTATGAGTTTTTGGTTATGTCGTTTGGGTTGACGAATGCCCCCGCTGCTTTTATGGAGTTGATGAATCGGGTGTTCAAGCCTTATTTGGACTCGTTCGTTATCGTCTTCATTGATGATATATTGATATACTCTCGCAGCCGAGAGGAACATGAGCAACACCTTAGAGTCGTCATCCAGACTCTGAGGGATAGTCAGTTGTATGCCAAATTCTCCAAGTGTGAGTTTTGGTTGAGTTCAGTTGCATTTTAAGGCCATGTGGTTTCATCAGAGGGTATTTAGGTGGATCCCAAGAAAATTTCAGCAGTCAAAGATTGGCCTAGACCCACTTCAGCTACAGAGATTCGGACTTTCTTGGGCGTAGCAGGTTATTATCGCCGGCTTTTCATCTATAGCAGCCCCGATGACCAGGTTGACCCAGAAGTGTTCCCAGTTCATGTGGTCGGAGGAGTGTGAAGCGAGCTTTCAGAAGCTCAAGACGGCCGTGACCACGGCACCAGTGTTAGTTTTGCCCACAGGTTCAGGATCGTATACCGTGTATTGTGATGCGTCACGGGTTGGGCTTGGTGCAGTGTTGACGCAGGGTGGCAAGGTTATAGCCTATGATTCTCGTCCGTTGAAGATTCATGAGAAGAACTATCCCGTTCATGATCTGGAGCTTGCAGTTATTGTTCATGCATTGAAAATTTGGAGGCATTACTTGTATGGTGTTCCTAGTGAGGTGTTTACGGATCATAAGAGTTTACAGTATCTATTCAGGCAAAAGGAGTTGAACATGAGGAAGAGAAGGTGGTTAGAGTTACTGAAGGATTATGATATTACCATTCTTTAAAATCCGGGGAAGGCCAATGTGGTGGCCGGTGCTTTGATCTGGAAGTTAGTCAGTATGGGCAATTTAGCTTATTTATCAGTCGGAGAGCGACCTCTTGCGTTGGATGTTAAGGCTTTAGCCAACCTATTTGTGAGGTTGGAGGTTTCTGAGACTGGCAGTGTGTTGGCCTATACCGTGGCCCATTCTTCATTGTATGACCGTATTCGGGCCAGACAATATGATGATCGTCATTTATGTGTTCTTAGAGATACAGTCTGACACGGAGGTGCCAAGCATGTTACAGTTGATGATGCGGAAGTTCTGCAGATGCAGGGCCGTATTTGTGTACCTGATGTTGATGGTATTCGTGAGTTGATATTACAAGAGGCCCATAGTTCCCGGTATTCCATTCATGCGGGCGCTGCAAAGATGTACCAGGACTTGCGACAGCATTATTGGTGGTGGAGGATGAAGAAGGATATTGTAGCTTATGTAGCTCGGTGCTTGAACTGTCAGCAAGTTAAGTACGAGCACCAGAGACCCGGTGGTTTGATGCAGCAGATTCAGCTTCCTAAGTGGAAGTGGGAGCGTGTCACCATGGACTTTGTAGTTGGACTGCCGCGGACTCAGAGGATGTTTGATGCGGTTTGGGTTGTGGTGGATAGGCTGACCAAGTCAGCGCACTTCATTCCGGTATCAGTTTCATATTCAGCGGAGAAGTTGGCAAGGATATATATGAGGGAGATTGTTCGATTGCATGGTGTGCCCTTGTCCATTATATCAGACAGAGGTACTCAGTTTACCTCCCATTTCTGGAGAGTATTTCAGCGAGAGTTGTGTACGTAGATTGATTGGAGCACAACATTCCATCCTCAGAAAGGACGGATAGTCCGAGCATACTATTCAGATTTTTGAGGATATGTTGCGGGCTTGTGTTATTGACTTTGGTGGTTCATGGGACCAATTCTTGCCTTTAGCTGAGTTTTCCTACAACAACAGCTATCAGTCGAGCATTCAGATGGCTCCATATGAGGCGTTGTATGGTAGACGGTGTCGGTCCCCAGTCGGATGGTTTGAGCCAGGAGAGGCCATATTTTTGGGTTCTGAGTTAGTCCAGGATGCCTTGGACAAGGTGAAGATTATTCAGGATAGACTTCGTACAGCTCAGTCTAGGCAAAAGAGTTACGCGGATCGTAGAGTTCGAGATTTGGCATTCATGATAGGATATCGGGTATTTCTTCGAGTGCCGCCTATGAAGGGCGTGATGAGGTTCGGGAAGAAGGGCAAGTTGAGCCCTAGGTACATTGGTCCATTTGAGATATTCGATAAGGTAGGAGAGGTGGCCTACAGACTTGCCTTGCCTCCGAGCTTATCAGTCGTAGACCCGGTGTTTCATGTGTATATGCTCCGGAGGTATATTGCGGATCCATCTCATGTACTTGATTTCAGCGTTGTCCAGTTGGACAAGGATTTGTCTTATGAGGAGGAGCCGGTAGCCATTTTGGATCGGTAGGTTCGTCAGTTGAGATCAAAGAGTTATCCTTCGGTTCGTGTTCAGTGGAGAGGTCAGCATGTTGAGGCAGCTACTTGGGATTCCGAGTCCGTTATGCGGAGCCGATATCCCCATCTTTTCCCTGATTCAGGTACCTTATCTATGTCCGTTCAAGGACGAACGTTTGTGTTTAGAGGTGGAAATTGTGATGACCCAAAGGTCATCCTATGTAAATTTGATTATGACTGTGTTCTGAGGCCCTGAAAGCCTCCGTTAATTTTACCTCGATGTGCGTGAGTAGCCCGGGCGCGTAGCCGGGAAGCCTTTATGTGGAAACCTGATAAAGAGTCAAATTTATGATAAATAATTGAATAAAGTTGACTTAGGTCAACATTTTTGGTAAATGGACCTGGACCCGTGATTTAACGGTCTCGGAGGGTCCGTAGGAAAATCTGGGACTTAGGCGTATGCCTTGAATCAAATTACGAGGACCCAAGTCTGATAAATGAATTTTTAAAGAAAATTATTTTGTGAAAAAAATAAAGGCTTATGCAAATGAACCTCGATGTGAAACCTGTGTTGTCGGGCCTGTATTATAGTTCCGGAGCCCAGAACAGGTTTAATATATGTTATGTGATCTATCTGTAAAATTTGGTGTAAAACGGACTTGAAATGATGTGTTTCGGATAAAAATCGGAATAATTGAACCTTATGAAATTTTAAGAAAATTCTATGAATTTTGAGGTTTAATTCATTGATTTTGATGATATTTTGGTGATTTAAATGCTTGAATAAGTACGTAGGATGATTTGGGAGTCGTGTGTGTTTTTTATTTTGAGACCCGAGGGCTCGGGTGAGTTTCGGGTAGTTAATGGGGTGTGCAAAGTGAAAAAATCTGGTGTTTTTGATGATTTGTTGGTGTCTGGTGTAATACCCTTCGCGAACGCGGCCAAGGGCTCGCGAACGCGAAGGGTAAATAATGGTGTCCTAGGTTTTACANGCAGTGGAGTTTTGTTCTTCCCGAACGTGGGCGTAGGCTCGCGAACGCGGAGGCATAGGGAGTCAGACCTTCGCGAACGCGGCCCTGGCTCCGCGAACGCGTAGGTCCCAGCAGCTAACCCTTCGCGAACGCGGCCACGGGCCCGCGAACGCAAAGGGTATTTTTTCCTAGTTATTAAAATACCCCAAAAACAGAATACCATACGGGATTTTCATAATTTTCATTTCCTTCTTTTTCTCCAAGCCCCATTGAAGACCTCCAAGCCATTTTCTCCTCCATAACCATTTGGGTAAGTGTTCCTAACACCAATTTTTTCCATTTTCCTTCCTTAATCACTAGAATCTAGGCCTAAAATCTTAAAATCAAAGTAGGAATTAGGGGTTTGGTCTAGAGTTAGGGTTTATGGGATTTTGGGTAATTCAACCTCAATTTGGGGTCGGTTTTGCATAATTATTGATGTTAATAAATCAATTATGTCTAGATATTATCGACTCAAAGTTGGATTCGAGAGGAAAGGCTATGATTGAGGCTTGACTTGCACTTTGGAGCCGAGGTAAGTGTTTGGCCTAACCTTCGCTTGAGGGAATAGGTATACAGTCTTGTTTTCTATGTGTAATTCATGTCCAACGTATAGGCGAGGTGACGAGTGCCTATATGTTGCGGCCAATCATACCCGTGAGTCAATTGTGATGAATTGTACTGTGTTCTTGATATTATCTGTACTATGAATAATTTGTGATTTAGGAGTGATACATTTATGTTGTTTCATGACGTGGGAAATTATTGATTAATTGTTCAGTTGAGGCTTTTACTATTGAAATGGTATTTTTAAGCGAGTTTGGTTATAACTGAATCCCTTGCCGGTACGATAGAATTTGATTGAGTATTTTTTATACACTTGAGATTTCTTATTGTTAGTTTCCGCATTATATTATTTTTTGTTTATTATTGGTCGCACGAGGGGACATGCCGTGCTGATTGTTTAATATTTATCACACGAGGGGACATGCCGTGTTAATTGTGTATTATTTATTGCACGAGTGCACATGCCGTGCTGATTGTTTATTATTTATCACACGAGGGGACATGCCGTGTTGATTGTTTATTATTTATCGCACGAGGGGACATGCCGTGCTGATTGTTTATTATTTATCACACGAGGGGACATGTCGTATTGATTGTTTATTATTTATCGCACGAGGGGACATACCGTGCTGATTGTTCATTATTTATCACACGAGGGGACATGTCGTGATGATTGTTTATTGTTTATCGCACGAGGGGGCATGCCGTGCCGATGTGTTACTGTTTGATGCACGAGGGGACATTCTGTGCAGTGATTTATGAGGTGATGCACGAGGGGACATGTTGTGCCTTGTGTTATTCATTATTTATGAGGAGGCGTTAGATTCCTGCTTTTACTGTTACATTTCAGTTGTTACCCCATTCCACTATGCAAGTATTTATTGCCCCTTTTATCCCCAGCATGTTTCTCCCCGTATCTGTTTATACTGTTTATTTCCGTCAATATTTTCCTGTTATTATATAGAATTGCACAGGTATTATATCGTTGTCGGTCCTAGCCTCGTCACTACTTCGACGAGGCTAGGCTCGACACTTACTCAGTACATGGGGTCGGTTGTACTGATGCTACACCTGCACTTCTTTATGTTGTGCAGACAGCCGGACCCGGTGGGCACTGACGGAGGGAGCATTCCACCAGTTCACTCAGGAGACCTCGAGGTAGACCCGCAGACGTTCGTGGGCCTTGGCGTCACCTTCTACCCTTCTCTTTCAGTCATGTCTTATTTTATAGTTTCAGAGACATTCATATGTACTTATTTTCAGACCATTGTATTCAATAATCTCATAGACAGTTCGTGAGTATGTGACACCAGTTCTGGGATATGTATATGGGTTTTATTGCGAAGTTGCTATATTATTTTGAATTTAGTTAACCTTCATATTGTTGACCGTCGATGCCTTAGTTATCTTGTTTATTTTAGTTTTTAATGAGTTTTTTTGATTCAAACGTTGGCTTGTCTAGCGGGTTCAACGTTAGACGCAGTCATGGCTCGAAGGTGGGATTTCGGGTCGTGACATCTCTGATGCTCATACTTCACTTGCTGACAATTTAGGCACCAATCTACATAAGCAACTATACCCTTCTTTATCCTCCTCCACCAATAATGCTGCCAAAAGTTTTGTTACATGTTAGTGGCACCCGGGTGAATAGAATACCGAGAGATGTGGGCCTCCTCAAGAATCAACTCATGAATTCCATCCACATTAGGAACACAAACACGACCATGCATCCTCAAGACTCCGTCATCTCCAACAGTACCTGCTTGGCACCACCGTGCCGCATTGTGTCCCTAAGGACCAACAAATGAGGGTCGTCATGTTGCCAATCTCTGATATGGTCAAACAAAGAAGATCGAGCGACTGTGCAAGCTAGAAAACAGTTGGGCTCTAAAAGATCCAACCTCACAAATTGGTTAGCCAAAGTCTGAACATCTTAAGCTAGCGGCCTCTCACCGACTGGAATAAATGCAAGGCTGCCCCTACTCGCTTCCTTCCTACTCAATGCGTCGGCCACTATATTGGCCTTCTTGGGATGGTACAAGATGCTGATATCATAGTCTTTCAGTAGCTCCAACCACCTTCTCTGCCTCAAATTGAGATCCTTTTGCTTGAACATATACTGAAGGCTGCGATGATCCGTGAAAACCTCACATGACATGCCATAAAGATAGCGTCTCCAAATCTTCATCGCATGAACAATGGCTGCCAACTCTAAATCATGGACAGGGTGATTCTTGTTATGAACCTTCAACTGCCGAGAAGCATATGCAATCACCCTGTCCTCTTGCATCAATACTTCTCCAAGGCCAACACGGGAAGCATCACAATATACCGTGTAAGATCATGAACTTGAGGGCAACACTAACACCGGCAATGTAGTGAAAGCTGTCTTGAGATTTTGAAAGCTCACCTCACATCATCTAACCATTTGAACGGGGCACCCTTCTGGGTCAACCTGGCTAATGGGGCTGCTATAGATGAGAATCTCTCCACAAATCGATGGTAATAGCCCGCCAAACCTAAGAAACGTATGATCTCCGTGGTTGAAGTGGGTATAGGCCAGTTTTGGACTGCCTCAATCTTCTTATGATCTACCTGAATGCCCTCCGCTAATACAACGTGGCCCAAGAAAGCGACTGAATCCAACAAAAATCGCACTTCAAAAATTTAGCATACAATTGGTTGTCTCTCAGAGTCTGAAGAACAATCCTAAGGTGTCACGACCCGAAATCCCACCTTTCAGACCGTGACTGCATCTAACGTTGAACCCGCTAAACAAGCCAACGTAAACTACACGTTAATATTTTTAAATCAATCCAACAGTAGTAAAATTTAATACCCTTCAAATCTTATCTGAAATAACCAACATACTTCATAACTTTACCAGTGGAGGGTTAAGATTCTCAAATTTGTTTTGAGGTACTGAGTAAGTGCCGAGCCTAACCTCGGCCGAAGTAGTGACGAGGCTAGACTTGACAATAACGATAACCTGTCCTATTCTACAGCAGGTAACAGGGATAATACAAGGCAAGAGATAAGTAGAAAAGTAAGGGATACGGGAGCAGTAAGGGGAACAAGTGAATTGAAGCATTCAAATTAACAGATAGAAGTAAGTAACGGAGGCAATCTAACATAATAGCCAACGAAACAAGTATAAGTACAAGAAATGTAAACAATGGCACGGCATCACCCTTCGTGCTTTTACTCTCTTCTTCACAATGCAATGTAATCAAGTTTCATGGCACGGCATCACCCTTCGTGCTTTACACTCTTCCTCACTATGCAATGTAATCGAATATCATGGCACGACATCACCCTTCGTGCTTTTACTCTCTTCCTCACAATGCAATGTACAATGTATCCTGGCACGGCATTAACCTTCATGATTATAATCAATAAAAGTCATGGCACGACATTAACCTTTGTGCTTATAATCAATATGAATCATGGCACGACATCACCCTTCGTGCTTTACACTCTTCCTCACTATGCAATGTAATCAGATATCATGGCACGACATCACCCTTCGTGCTTTGCACTCTTCCTCACCAAACAATAACAGATATAATGGCAAGGAGTACAGCATAGTGGAAATTGATAGTTCAAACACCCGGCAAGGGAAAAAACATCAATTAATAACTCAATAAATGCCCGGCAAGGGTCTCAGCTATAACTAATCACCTCAATCTCATACTCTACACTTGGATTATCATTCGTATCAACACTTATCAAGCTCAACATCCAATACATCCAATCAAGAATAAATTACCAAGTAAAGACAATCTCATAATATGCTAAACATGGAAGAAATACTGCAATTTCTATCAAAATAGACTCACATGCATGCTTGACACATATTGCATAGGTACTCGTCACCTCACATATGCAATGAACACGATAGTCACTTAGCACATAGCAAATTACCTATTCCCTCACCAAAGTTAGGCAAGACACTTACCTCAGTCCAAAGTATAGCAATCAACCCTCTAAGACCGTCTTTCCTTTATAATCCAACTCTGAAACAACGATATCTAGGCATAATTAATTCAATAATATCAATAAAAACTCAATAACACAATCCCATAGCCTAGATATTCAATTTCTAGCATTCTTCCAAAATTATCAAAATTTGACCCCAGGCCCGCTTGGTCCAAACACGAGGCTCGGACCAAAACTCGATCACCCATAACCCCACGAGTTAGAATATATGGTTTGTTTTAAGATCCGACCCCAAATTGAGGTTGAATCACCCAAATTTCCCAAAAACCTAACTCTACCTAAAACCCCTAATTTCTACTTGATTTTATGATTTTTGACCTAGATTTCTAGTGATTAGGGAAGGGAAGTGGAAGAAATTGATGTTAGAAACACTTACCCAAAAGGCTATGGAGGAAGAATTGGCTTGGAGGTATTCAATAGAGGTTGGAGAAGAAGGAGAAGGCTGAAAATATCAAAATCCCGTATGGAGTTTTCTGTTTTGATTAAAGATATAGCTGGGCGATTTTGTTCATCGCGATCGCGGAACTGGAGTTGCGATCGCGGACGGTTTGATTCTAAAGCACTGCGATCGTGACTGGAATGATGCGATCGCGAAGAAGGACCTGGGATTCCCCCACACTGCGATCGCGAAGAAGCGACTACGATCGCACAAACCAAGGACCCCACGCTACGCGATCGCGGACTGGACCTTGCGATAGCGAAGAGTACTTGGCCAGACCCTCACCCAGGACTTACTCTATGCGTTCGCGTGAGGCCTTCCGCGATTGCGTAGAGCACTGGCCCCCAAGATCTGCGATCGCGGTTGAGGCCCTGCGTTCGCATAGAGTCAACTACTCACCCCCTAACCCCTGACACATCGTGATCGCAAGAACATGTACGCGGTCGCGGAGAAGAAAACGCTGGACACTAGAAAATCACAAACACACAAGATTTTTAGCACTTTTCACACCCAGTTAGCTACCCGAAACTCACCCGAGCCCTCGGGACTCAAAACCAAAAATACACACAACTCCCAAAATATCCTACGGACTTATTCAAGCTTTTAAATCACCAAAATATCATCAAAAACACGGAATTAAACCTTAAAACTCATAGAATTTTCTTAAAACTTCATAAAGTTTAACTTTTCCACTTTTGATCCGAAACATGTCATTCCAAGTCTGTTTTATACCAAACTTCACAGATAAGTCACATAACATATAATAAACTTGTTCCGGGCTCCGGAACCATAATACGGGCTTGGGACCTCGGAATTCGATTCCAAGTCATTCCAAGTCTGTTTCAAAATTCTTTATTATTTTCAGAAAACAATTTTCTTTAAAAATTCATTTCTCGGGCTTGGGACCTCGGAATTCGATTCCGGGCATACGCCCAAGTCCCATATTTTCCTACGGACCCTCCGGGACCGTCACATCACGGGTCCGGGTCCGTTTACCAAAAATGTTGACCAAAGTTAACTTTATTCACTCAATTATCATAAAATTTCATTTTCATCAAGTTTTCACATAAAAGCTTCCCGGCAACACGCCCGGGCTGCGCACACATATCGAGGTGAGATTAACGGAGGCTTTCGGGGCCTCGGATCATAGATTTAGCTAGAATTACTTAGGAGGACCTTTTGGGTCATCACATAAGGTGCTACTCATACTCCTCTCGACTGCGGGAGTAGATCAAGATGTCGTCAATAAACACAATCACAAATGAGTCCAAGTAAGGCTTGAACACTTGGTTCATCAAATCCATGAATGATGTTGGGGCTTTTGTCAACCCAAAGGACATCAGTAGAAACTCATAATGCCCGTATCGAGTCCGGAAAGTTGTCTTAGGGACATCAGATGCCCTAATCCTCACTGATGATAGCCAGATCTCAAATCAATCTTCGAAAACACCTTGGCACCTTAAAGCTGATAAAATAAGTCATCAATCCTCGACAATGGATACTTGTTGTTAATGGTGACTTTTTTCAACTGCCGATAATTTATACACATCCTCATAGACCCATCTTTCTTCTTCACGAACAACACTGGTGCACCCCAGGGCGAGACGCTAGGTCTAATGAAGCCTTTATCAAGCAAATCATGTAATTGTTCCTTCAATTCTCTCAACTCTGGCGGGGAAATTCAATATGGCAAAATGGAAATAGGCTGAGTGCCCGGAGCCAAGTCAATACAGAAATTAATATCCCTGTTGGGCGACATTCCTGGCGGGTCTGTAAGAAATACCGCTGGAAACTCACGAACAACTGGCACGAAATCCATGGAAGGACCTTTGCACTAGAATCACGAACAGAATCCAAATAAGCCAAACACCCTTTATCGACCATACGTCGAGCCTTCATTTAAGAGATAACCCTACTGGTAGAATGGCCAGGAGTCCCTCTCTACTCTAATCAAGGCAACCCCGACAAGGTTAAGGTCACTGTCTTGTCTTGACTGTCCAATATAGCATGACAAGGTGATAGCCAATCCATACCCAATATAACATAAAAATCAACCATATCGAAGAGTAGAAGACCTACACTAGTCTCAAGACTCCCAATAGTGACCACACACAAACGATATACACGATATACAACAATAGCATCCATTACAGGTATGGACACATATAAAGGGGCACTCAAAGAATCACGAGGCACAACCAAATATGAAGCAAAATAAGATGACACATAGGAGTAAGTAGACCCTAGATCAAATAGAACTGAAGCATTTCTACTGAAAACTAAAACAATACCTGTAATAACAGCATCAGATGACTCAGCCTCAGGCCTGGCTGGAAAAGCATAACATTGGGGCTGGGCCCTACCACTCTAAACCATATCTTTGGGACGACCTCTAGCTAGTGGGCCTCTACCTCTAACGGCCTGACCTCCACCTCTAATAGTTTGGCCCCTACCTCTAGCTGCTTGACCCCTGCCTCTAGTTGGCTGAGCAGGCGCTTTAGCAACTTGTGTCGAAACCATGGCACAAGAACCTTGATGTTGTGGCGCCCAATAATCTCGGATAGGTCCTCCTAATATGCCCATAACTGCCACACTCGTAACATCCATCCTGATACTATGGCTCTAGAAAATGGGACTAACCCAATTGGGCTGGCTGACCACGATAATAACTTTGAATATGAGGTGCAATGATAGGAGCTGCTGGCTGCCTAAAAGGAGGCACATAAGGACCAAGACTCCCTGAAGCACTATGGGATGCCTAAAGAGCTTAATAGAACGGCCTGGGAGGATGGCCTCTACCAAAAGTGTCACTGTTTCCAGATGAGGCGCCACTGAACCCACCGGAATGACGTTGTCTCTTATCAGACTCCTGACCTCCCTGTGCAAGAACCATCTCGACTCGCCTGGCGACATTGGCAGCCGCTTGAAAAGAAATCTCACTCCCAGTCTCCTTAGCCATCTACAATCTGATATCCTGAGCAAGTTTGTCAATAAACCTCCTCACTCTCTCTCTCTCTCTGTGGGAAGCAAAAGAAGACCATGACCAGCCAAATCCACAAAATGGGTCTTATACTGAGTAACAATCATCCTGCCCTGCAGGAGACGCTCGAACTGACAGCGGTGCTCCTCTCTCAAGCTGATAGATAGAAACTTCTCTAGGAAGAGCTGAGACAACTGGTCTCAAGTAAGAGCTGGAGACCCAACTGGTCTGGTCAACAAATAATCCCTCAACTATTTCTTAGCGGAAGAAGTCATATGAAAAGCAGCAAAGTCGACCCCATTGGACTCCAATATACCCATGTTCTGAAGAACCTCATAATAGTGGTGAAGATACTCTTGGGGATCCTCTGAAGTAGAACCACTTAAATGGACTGGGAACAGCTTAGTAAACCTGTCCAATCTCCACAAAGTCTTAGAAGACATAGCTGATTCATCTCTGGTCTGTGTCGCAACAACTGGCTGAACTACTCTGACTGGGTGAGTTGTTGGAGTCTGATACTAGGAAGCCATCTGCTCCGGAGTGTGAGTAGCAGGAGTCTGGGCTCCTCCTCCAGCCCGAAAACGGTTGGTGCCATGGGAAATGTTCCAGTTTGAGCCACACTCTCTATAAGGCCCACCGAACGAACCAAAGCATAACGAAGCACTGGGGTGTCAATGAACCCCTCCGGGACCTGAGTTGGCCCGACAGGAACAGTCTGAGCTGGAACCTCCTCGTCAAACTCTACCTAAGGCTCCACGCCAGGGGCTTCTGCTTGGGCTCTGGGATGAGCATTGCCCCTACCTCGGTCCTCTGGCACGGCCTAGGCCACGACCTATGCCCCTCGTAGGAGCTGCTACTGGAGGCTCTGGTTGTTGCTCAAATGAAGAAGCGGTAGGCGTTCTCGCCATCTGCGAGAGAATAAGAGTAAGAAAGTTCAGTCAGTATTGAGAAAACAAAGACGCACGACAAAGATGAATAAAAATGAAATTTGTTCCTAAAATTTGTAAACTCTGGAGATAAGTACAGACGTCTCCGTACAGATCCCGCAAACTATACTAAGCTCGTTCGTGAATTGTTTTACCTAGGCAACCTAGTGCTATAATACTAACTTGTCACGACCCGAAATCCTCACCATCGAGTCCGTGATGGCGCCGAACATTACACTTGCTAGGAAAGCTAATGTGAGAGGTTTATTAGCCAATTTTTCATTTCAAAGATTAACAATAAGGAAGCTACAACAAGTCGAAATGAACGCAGAACTATATAAATAACAACTTTGATTATATATTATTACCACCCAAAATCTGAAGTCACAATTCACGAACATACTATGATTTTACTACAAGTATTTGTCCAAAAGAAAAATACAATTGTTTGCGAAATAAGGAAAACAATAAAGTGTGGGGTATATGAGGAGATGTTAGGTCCTGTGGATGCCGACATGACTACCTTGGGTCTCCTAGTAGTGAATCCTACAGCCAACCTCTCGATCAGCCCGAACCTGCTCCAATATCTGCAAAGGAAGTATGAGTGTAGTATTAGTACAACCGACCCCATGTACTAGTAAGTGTCGAGCCTAACCTCGAAGAATGAGTGACGAGGGATGGCGGGACACTTACAATATAATCTGTATACGGTATATAATAAAAGCAGAAAGGAAGACAAAATAAAGTAAAGCAGTAACTTGCAAGAACTAAGTATTTCATCAATGCTCAACTACTACCAATCCTTAAGTGCAATTTCATACTACCGTACAGCTAACACAGTCAAGGAAAAGTATAGACATATAGATTGTTGCGGCGCTCAACCCGATCCCACCGTACATATCATATTCCTCCCTTATTTCCTCTTAATAAGATCAACAACAAAATATAAATAATAGTGTTGCGGCGTGCAACCCGATCCCATCATATCACAATAATAACAATCATAGTTCACCCTTATTTCACCTCAATATATCATCCTTATTCCACATGTTGAGGCACGCAACCCGATCCCGTCATATCAGTATAAATTACTCAGTAAGTACAGGAATTTCACAATTCAACACAAAACCCTTCACAATACGTAAACATCAAAACAAAGCAAATGGGAAGCTTGTACACTATGAAACTTTACACAAGTAATACTACTCGGCACTTAGGAGAAACAATGTCTAACAATTAGCAATTAGGCATGGGAATACAAGTAAAGCATGTAACAGTTAGGGATGGGAAAGAAACAATATGCGAATAACGGGAAAGAAATAAGAAAGACAAATAAATTGGCGGCGCATAAGTACTCGTCACCTCACATATATGCAACTCATATGAATTTCATATAGCAAATAAGTCAAGGGTTCCTAATCCCCCAAGTCAAGGTTAGACACAACACTTACCTCTCTCAACATGCCACTCAATGCTCAAATACTATTTTTCATGTAGTATCCACCTCCAAACCACTCATATATAGCCACAATTAATTCAATAACATCAATTATTGCTAAAGGAATCAATTACAATGCATAAATTTTGATTTCCCAATCTTTCCCCAAAAAGTCAATAATCGACCCCGGGCCCGCTTGGTTAAAACTCGAGGTTCGGACCAAACCCCATTCACCTATTCACCCCAATTAGAGGTCAAAATCCCAATTTCCCAAAAATCTCTAATTCTGCCCAAGCCCCCATTTTCAACCATGGAAATCCTAGATTTTAGGTTGGAAATTCATGAAATGTGATGGAAAATTGAAAGATAGTGAGTTAGGATCACTTACCAAAGTTTTGGGGAAGAATCTCCTCTAGGGTTCCAGGATTTGAAAATTTGGAAATGAATCAAAAATCATGTCTAAGTCTCTTTTCATCAACTGCAGATGTCGCAATTGTGACCTGGGCTTCGCAAATGCGAAGGAGGTATCACAAATGCAAACCCCTTCTAATTTCTATATAGTTCGCAAATACGAGGAAATGTTCGCAAATGGGAACACTGGATGACCGCAAATGCGACACAATTATCGCAAATGCGAAGGCTACCCTCCGCAGACCAACTTTCCTAATGCGAAGTTTATTTCGCAATTGCAAAACCTGTGTGGCCCAGCTCCTCTTCGCAATTGATGAGAAGCTCGCAAATGCGAATATCTCAGAGGTCGCAATTGCGATGCCTGATCTCGCAAATGCCAGATCAGAGGCTTGCAACAAGATAAGTTACACCAATGATCTACTAAGTCTACTAACAACCTAACGAATCACTTGAATATAATTCATAAACTTGGGAAAAACTATTAAACCAATTAAGCTAAAGTTTACTCTAGGTTTGTAACTTCATTAATGATTAGTTATTAGTTAGGATGGTTAAGCCTAAAATTACCTAAATTAACCTAAGTATAAGGACTTTGAACTAATTAAGATAAGTTAATTAATACCTAATAATAAATCTAATATAACTCTTGATTATTAAAAGAGTAATTCTAGGAGGTCCTAAGGGTGGTATAAGATTTTCAAGTAAGGGAATCTTGGGTGTAACAACCCAAGAACCTTCTAGACTAAAACAAATATCAGAAATCAGATATTTTAGGGTGAAAAGGGTAATTTCAGGGGGCTGGAACCTTTTAGAATAGGGCAGCTGTCCTAAAAGGATAAGGGTGACAGCTGCATTTGTACCTTCCTTCAGCCTATTGGATAAGGAATATGCTAAGCATATCCTATCCAAAAAGCCCTTATAAATACCTGACCCTGCTCTCTGATTTGGGGGGGGGGGATTTTTGGACAGATTTTTTAGGGGTTTTGACAGATCTTTACCACTGAAAAAAAGACTTTTTGACTGCTGAAAATCTAGATACACACACATAGAATACCCACAGAATTTAAGGAACTCTTCCACACATATTTTAGGGGGTCTTTTTTACTGCTTCAGCATCTGAAAATCTAGAATTTTCACACTGTAAAACTGCTGAAATTCCATCATTATTCTACAAATTACCAAAACATGATATAAGGCTAGATGAAGTTAGATCTGGGATTTTGAACAACTAGTTTGGTTCTTGATTTTGCTGAGAAGATACTCTTTTGAAGTTTAAGTCCTGCTTTTACTTCTGGTTGGTTTTTCCTGGGTAAACTGTCTTTCCGACTGGTTTTTTGCTGCATGCTGCCTTTACTTAGTTCAAAAATCGGACCTTTATTTGGTCAGATCTTGCTTATTTTTCTCTGAAAGGTATGTAAGACTTTACTACAAATGAAATTTTCAGATTTAAATCTTTGTTCTGTGTTGCTGCTAAAATTTATTGGGTACCGTTTAAACTTCTTTGTCTCATTTTTGTGTAAATCTTGTGTAATGATGTGTGAGAAGGTTTGCTAAAAATTATAAAGCCTTGTTAGAACTTCATGTTTCTTGACAGCATTATGGGAAATGAATTTGACCCTTTTATGGTCAAATTCGTTCCTTAAAGATGCATAAATTTGCTATAGTTATTCAAGAACAAGTGGTGAAAAGTGTAGGTATTGAATTCTCTGGATTAAAAGCATCAGTAGGATTCAGCATTTTAAAGTAAAGTAGCAAAGTTAGGATAGCCCTCCTAGGTTGAAATTCCGAGATAAATCTGTATTTTTTTTGCATTTGTAAAAACCATATTATCTCCCCATTTCCCCCTTTGCTATGGACTGTACAAAAATTGTCATATTAAGAGCAGCAAATTTTAATTTTGGCTCTAGATTAGGGCCCAGTTTTTGTCTGCAAAATGGCCTAACAATTTCGAAAATTTAAAACTCAAGGTCAATGAGCCTAGAGTGTAAAGGCCTCAAACATCTCTATTTTATTTTGATTTGTTTGGACCAATGCCAGCATACTTAGAGTCCACTGGACTCATCAATCGTCTTTCCCAACAAAACTATGAATGATGAAATTAATGTTTTTCCTCCTGCTATATTGTAGTGTCAATATAGGGATTAGCCTACTTGTTTTAGCAAAACTGCTATTCAGGCAAAGCTATGAGCAATTATAATGTGCTAAACCTTTTCTTAAGAAATTTCAAGTTCTCTTTCTACAAACTCTGGGACTATACACATTTTACTCAAATACGAGATAACAAAAAGAAACAGAACGACGTGTGAATTTGTTCGATATACCCTCGTATGCAGCGGTTTTATTTCATGCGCACCTAATCAAGGTATAGAGAATCGGATTTAGGCGAATGCATATAGGTGTAACCTTTGTGTTAGCTAAAAATCAAAGCGCTAGGCATGTGTATACCATTGGAGTAGTATATTCAGCTCAAACAATGTGTTCTTTTATATGTAATGTGTTAGTCAAGATACATTCAAATGAATCGATTCTGTATTTTCAATTATTCCTCATTCAGTGTGTTTTATTTTTTTATATATAGCTTCACTTCCTTCACTCCCGGCCATAATTAGGACTGGCCAAAGGGGTAATTAACTAATTGGGCTAAAACATGGCCATAGCCCAAACATTCGTCCTTTAGGATAGTAAATCTAATCCTAGATAGCCTTAGACACATCCTATAGGCTAAGAGCATCTTTCCTTGGTCTAAAATGACAAAATCTATTAAGTGATTAAATATCGCTTCAAATAAACCTTTTGCGACTATACATAATCTACACTAGGGTGTGGCAACTCGTGCCCCCGACCCTAACTTCAAACAACAATAAAATAATACGTTGCAATTGCGGGTGCATCTCATGTGACACGGTTGCGATGTGTCCAAAAACAACAAGTGCACGCCATCGTGACTTGTCCTAAGATAAATCCATAAAATAACAAAATGATTTATATACATACCTCGAAAAGCTAAAAATACCTCTTTTAGATGAAAATTCCAAAACTTAGAGAATAATTGAACATCGCCTCAAATAGGCATTCTAAAACCGTCACGACCATAATCTTGACTACCTAATCTACATTCGGGCGTGACAACTTATGTCCCCGACTTCAACTTGAAACTATATTAAAATCACGTGTTGTAATTGCGGGTGTATTTCATGTGGCGCAATTATAACATGTCCAAAAGCAGACAAGTGCATGTCCTCGTGACTTTATCTTAGTTGTCAACCTAAACTTAAGTGTGATTAGTTCTTTATTACTTAACCAAATCAGTCCCTAATTAATTCCCTACTTAATCAATTGATCTAAGTAAATGACCAATACTCGATTGACCTATGCTTGAGTATGAAATAATTTGACAACATACATATCGAATACAGATTAACAACTCAGGTTTGAACACAAATTCAAAATTAGTCATGAATCTAAAAATCAGGAATAGACTAAGGAAAAGAATCAAATAATCCTAAAAATCCTAATTAATTAATGATTAATCATAATAAATACCTAAGGAACATAAGGGGATGGTGCATGAAACCAATAATACTAGCTAAGACAGGCTGAATCACGGAACAACTAAGTAAGGATTATCATTTCGAAATTAAACAAAATCCAGGAGAGGCCAAAAGGTCCTAGATGAAGAATCAAAATTAACCTAAATCGATGTAACATGCGGGGCTTTATTACTTTACAGTAAGTTATAACCAATCAACTCACAAGTTTGCCTTAATTAAACAGTAGAAACAAATAATCAAGATTAGAGGAAAAAAGAAAATTCTGGGAAACCTAAAAAAAAGGTTATGAGCCTAACATCAGAAATTATCTAAGCATGCTTGTTGTGACCTTAATTAGTTGATTAACCTAATTAATAATACGATGGAAGCAATTAATCAAAGAAGACAGTAGTATTAGGGCAGTTTTTAGAGCTAAATTAAACATGCTTTTAATATAAACGTTTATTAAAGGAATATAGGAAGAAAAAGGGGATACCAGTGGTGGCATTTTGGACGGATTCCGGCGACTTGCCGGAATTTGGCCGGACTCCGGCGGGCTTGGAAATGATCCAAACCCGCATGAATCGATAGCTTATGCAGGTGTGAGCCATTGGAGGTCTTCGAATTAATTGTAGAAGAAAACTAGGGTTTCGGATTTTCAGATTTGAAATTGGAGGCTTTTGAGTGGTTATCTAAGAAAAACAATAGCAGGATGGGGTTGAGGGAGAGGAGAAGGTTGTAGGGTGAAAGTTTGGGGTCTATTGGTGGAGCTCTGCCGCCGGTGGCGATTTCCGACCGGCGGTGCTGGGGTGGTAGACGGTGGTTCAGGTGAGGTCTGATAGAGAGAAGAGGGAGAGACGGTTGGGGAGGGGGGTGTTAGACTTAGGCTTTGAGAGGGGTAGGGAGGGTCTTGGAACAGTTAAATACTAGGTGACAAGCCAGTTCCCAACCGTTTGATCTAACTTAATCAACGACTGGGATTGACTCCAATTAAACGGGGTCGTTTTGGGTGCAATGGGGGGGCCGGGGCTGGATTGGGCTGGGGTATTAAATGTTTTGGGGAGAAGGATTTTGGGCCTGGGCAAGCTAGCCCAGGTCCAATTTTAATACTTTAGCTTAATTAGTTATTAATTAGTTTAATTAAATTAATTTTAATTACCTTTAACTAAGTTTGACTTATTTTTGCCTAGTTATAAACTAATTAAGAGTAAAACAATTAATTTGACACTCATATATTTTAAAGAATCAATTTTCACAATTTGTTAGGAAAAAAAGACTAAGTTTAGCAATCAATTATTAAAACTACATTACATCAAATAATCATCATTCGTTTGTTTTTTTAATTCAATTAATTACAAATAAATTTGTGATTCCTTGATAATAATGATGCACCTAATTATGCAAGTTTGAATAATTTTAAAAGACGAATTATGAACATAAAAACGCAAAACAATTCACAATTAATCACTAAGATTCATTAAAATTTATAAAATTAATTTATTATATTGAATTTTGTAGGAGTATATTGTGAGTGAAAAATCACATGCTCACAACACCAACAAACTTTTCTATGTTCAAATCACTCTATAGCCTATCTCAAACTCACCCGAGCCCTTGGGGATCCAAACCAAACATACACTAAAGTCAAAAAACTTCATACAAACTTGCTCTCGCGATAAAATCCCCAAAATAACACCTAGAAGTACGAATTTTACCCCAAATCACATGAAACTTTCAAGAAAACTTTGAAATTCCTATTTTCTCAACCCGGCATCCGAATCACGTCAAATCACCTCCATTTTTCAAATTTCACAGACAACTCATAATTATTGTATTGGACCTATACCAGCTTTTGGCACCAAAATGCGGACCTGTTATCCAAAAGGTCAAACTTCGATCAAACACTTCAATTTCATTAAGCTTTTAACATTTAAATTTTGACATAGCCTTATATCTCGGGCTAGGGACTTCCGATTTCGATTCCGGACATACGCCGAAGTCCCAAATAATGATACGGGCCCACCGGGACCTTCAAAACACAAATTTAGGTCCGCTTACAAAAAATATTGAGCGAAGTCAACTCAAATGAAGTTTTTGGGCATTATCAATTTTTAATATAAAAGCTTTCTGAAAGACACACAAACTGCGCACGCAAATCAAGAAAGGCTTAAACATAACTTTCAAAGGTTTGGATCACATAATTAGGTTTAAATCATACGATGACCTATCAGGCCATCACATTAACTTGTCAGTACCCAAAATCCCCACCGTCGGGATCGTGATGGCGCCTAACATTACACTTGCTAGGCAAGCCAACGTTAGAGGTTTATTACCCAATAGTTTTTATTTTAGTGATTAACAATAAGCAAGCTATAACAAGTCAAAATGAATGCCGAACTGTATAAATAACAACTTTGATTATATACTATTACTACCAAATCCGGAGTCACAATTCAAGAACATACTAAGATTTTCCTACAAGTATTTATTCAAAAGAAAAATACAATTATTTGCCAAAAATGAAAAAACAGTAAAGTATGGGGTATAGGAGGGGACTCCAGGGCCTGTGGACGCAAACAGGACTACCTTGGGTCTCCTAGCACTGAATCCCATAGCCAACCTCTCGATCGGCCCGAACCTGCTCCAAAATCTGCATAGGAAGTGCAGAGTGAGTATCAGTACAACCAACCCCATGTACTGGAAATTCTCGAGCCTCACCTCGACAAAGCAGTGATGAGGCCATGGCGAGACACTTACATTATAATATGCATACAATATAGAATAAAAGCAGAATGGAAGACAGAATAAAGTAAAGTAGTAATTTGCAAGAAGTAAATACAGTACCCAAAGTATTTCATCTGTGTTAAGATACTACCAATCACTAAGTGCAATTTAAGACTACCGTACAACTAACACAATCAAGGAAAAGTATAAACATATAGATTGTTGTGGCGTGGAACCCGATCCCGCCGTACATATCATATTCCTCCCTTATTTCCTCTTAATTACATAAACAACAGAATATAAATAGAAGTGTTGCGGCGTGCATCCCGATCCCACCATATCACAATAGCCACAATCATAGTTCGCCCTTATTTCACCACAATCCACCCTTATTACACCTGTTGCAGCGTGCAACCTGATCCCACCGTACAATATCAATTCACCCTTATCCCTCCTCAATATATCATCATTATTCCACATGTTGCAGCGCGCAACCCGATACCACCATATCAGTATCAACTACTCAGTAAGTACAAGAATTTAACAATTCAACACAAAATCCTTCACAATACTTAAACATCAAAACAAAGCAAATGGGAAGCTTGTACACTAGGAAACTTTACAAAAGTAATACTACACAGCGAGACCAATCCATAATATATCATAAAAGCACGAATAAACCAGCTTAAGAAAATAATAAGAGACAATGAAGCTACGGAATAAATAATATCTTCAACAAGGAGAAACAATGTCTAACAATTAGCAATTATGTAATGACCCGACCGTTCGTTTTGAGATCCAGTGCATCATTCAGTAGTTAGGAGTCATGAACAACTTCATTTCGGGTATTGTGACTTGTATGTATGGTCAGAGTTGAAATTCAGGAGGTTCATAGTTAAATTGAAAGGAAAATTCTCATTTCAGAAGCCTTAAGTTGAAGAAATTGAGTAACATTGGAATTTTGAGTAAACGACCTCGGAATCAGGATCCGAAGGTTCCAGCAGATTCGTATGGTGATTTCAGACTTAGGAGTATGTCCGGATCAGGATTTGGATAACTCGAGAGTGTTTCGGTGTATATTGTGGAAGTCAGCATTTTTGAAGAAATTTCCTAAGTTTGTCTTGAAGTGCATTTCAATGATATTGATGTTCGTTTGGGATTCTGAGTCTGGGAATAGCTCTGTATTGTGATTCTGGAGTTGGGAGTGTGATCGGAAGTGAATTCGGATGTTTGGAGGTCATTTTGAAATCATTTGGCTAAAGATAGAAATTTGAAGGTTTTTGAGAAGTTTGACCGAGAGTTTGATTTTTTGATATCGGGGTCGGATTCCAGTTCCGAAAGTTGGAGCTGGTCCATAATGTCGAATATGACTTGTGTGCAAAATTTGGGGCCAATCGGACGTGAATTCATAGGTTTCGGCATCTGATGTAGAAGTTTGAAATTCAAAGTTCTTAAAGATTTGGATTGGAGAGCAATTCATGATTTCGACGTTGTTTGATGTGATTTGAGGCATCGAGCGAGTTCGTATTATATTTTGGGACATGTTGGTATAATTGATTAAGGTCCCGAGGGCCTCGGGTGGATTTCAGAAGATTAAAGGAATGAATTTCGGACGAAAAAAAAGGAAAAAAATTACATAAATTTTCTGGTGCATTTTTGGACAGCAAATTGTGCGTCGAGGATCTAACTTTGGAAGCGTATATATAAGAATCTATAAGGAATATGAACATTGAAAAACATGAAAGTTGTAGATCTTGAAGTCTAGTTTTCAGAACATTAAACCATTTGTCATTTGGAGATTTGTACAGAACGTTATGACCGATTGAAGAAGACTGGTGGAGCAGTTTTCGCAAGAATTTTCTGATGCCTGGAGTTGAGTTTAGAAGCTCATATCTCGAGATATATAAGGAGTTATATGATGTAAAACCTATCAAATTAAAGATCTTTGAGTCTAGTTTTTACATCTTCAAACCGTTTGTTATTTGGATATTTCTACAAGAGGTTATGGGTGTTTTAACAGAAGGTGTCCAACAAGGGAAAATTTTAATAGGATGTACAACCTGTACAACACAAGTGCAAGGTACAACCCGGTGAAGTATGGGCAGATTCTTTAAACACAAATTTGGCCCATTTTCTTCATTTCTTTCATTTGGCTTGGATGATTTTGGAGAGCATTTCAAGGGAGATTTCATCAAGCATCAAAGGTAAGTTGTTTCTACTTATTTTCAGGTTAAATATAAGATTTATTACATAGATTTGATATGAAAATTGGGGGAAAATGTGGGAATTTGCTAAGAAACCTAGAATTTGGAAAATGTGATCTTTTGCCACGATTTGAGCATAAATTTTTGAAGTAAATTGTATAATTTAATTAGAAAGGCTTCGGGTAATTTAATCCTTCAAGAATTTTCGAAATCCGAACGAGTGGGCCGGGGGTCGAAATTCCAAGTTTCTTCAAGAACACCTAATTATGGGATTTCCTTGTTAATTCTCCTTATTTGAAATTAAAATGATTCTATTATTCTATATTTGGCTAGTTGCGAGCCGTCGAGAGTTGATTTCGGAGATTCGGGCGCATCCTTGATCCGATCCTTGATCCGAGGGGTGGTTTCGTCGAGGTGAGTCTCCTTTCCAAACTTGTAAGGGGGAAATGTCCCCGTAGGTTCCTTGTTTGCTATGTGTACATGTTGAGGGGGACGCGTACGTACCAAGTGACGAGAGTCCGTACGTGGAGACTATATTGCTATGTCGGGTAGCCGTAGGACCCACAAGCATGCCATTCCGTGCCTCATTTGAACCATTGTATGTATTATAAATTGTGTTTATTGTTGAAATGACATGGGAAAGGTAAAAAGATGATGATGTAAATCCTAAATGGCTATCAGTGATATGATATTGACACAATCCTATTGAGTTCACAGTAGAGTCGGTACCCGTAGGTACCTATATGTAAATATTATTATTATCGAGTCAGCACACGAGTCGCAGGTATGGTTCGCGATCGTGGGGAGCTTATTATTATTATCGAGTCAGCACACGAGTCGCAGGTATGGTTCGCGATCGTGGGGAGCTTATTATTATTATCGAGTCAGCACACGAGTCGCAGGTATGGTTCGCGATCGTGGGGAGCTTATTATTATTATCGAGTCAGCACACGAGTCGCAGGTATGGTTCGCGATCGTGGGGAGCTTATTATTATTATCGAGTCAGCACACGAGTCGCAGGTATGGTTCGCGATCGTGGGGAGCTTATTATTATTATCGAGTCAGCACACGAGTCGCAGGTATGGTTCGCGATCGTGGGGAGCTTATTATTATTATCGAGTCAGCACACGAGTCGCAGGTATGGTTCGCGATCGTGGGGAGCTTATTATTATTATCGAGTCAGCACACGAGTCGCAGGTATGGTTCGCGATCGTGGGGAGCTTATTATTATTATCGAGTCAGCACACGAGTCGCAGGCATGATGCGCGATCGTGGGGAGTTTATTATTATCGAGTCAGCACACGAGTCGCAGGTATGGTTCGCGATCGTGGGGAGCTTATTATTATTATCGATTCACCACACGAGTCGTAGGTATGATTCGCAATCGTGGGAAGCTTATTACTATCGAGTCAGCACACGAGTCGCAGTTATGATTCGCGACGTGGGGAGCTTATGACCTCAGTCCTTATGACCTACATTATGACTCCGGCTGGTTGTCTTGTCCGTGTCGGTATATTTTTTTGTCTTGTCCGTGTCGGTATATGTTGTTGTCTTGTCTGTGTCGGTATATGTACACTTGAGTCTGGATCACATAATACTGGATTTACAGGTATTGTTTAATAAGAGAAATAGGTACTTGGGGTTCTTACTCGTATTACATTATGTGTTTATGAACTTGTTGTTTACTGCTTCGCATGCCTATTGCTTTAGCCATATCTCATTTTATATTAGGTTGCTGGACCTTAGTGAGTATCTAGTCGACCTCTCGTCTCTAATTCTTCGAGTTTAGACAGGATACTCACTGGGTACATATATGTATATGTACTCATGCTACACTTTCTGTGCATTTTGTTGCGCAGGTACCTTTATAGTTCAGAAGTTGATTCGGAGACTTACTGGGGCTGCATTCATCCGGAGTCGTTCCGCAGTTGACAGAGTCTTCTTCTTTCCATATCTTTACTTGTATCTTTGTTGCCTTTGTCCCATTTATTCCTCGGACAATAGTTGTATAATTGAATAAATTCTTAGAGACTGCTCATGTACTTGTGTCACCGGGTTCTAGGGATGTGTTGAGTCTTGTTTTATTGAATTTAAGGCACCTTCCGTCGTATTTAAATCTACAACAGTTTATTTATTTAATTGTGAAATGCAATAAAGGCAACGATTTTGAAATTTTTAAAGAGGAAGGTATTTGTACGAATTAAGGAATTGGCTTGCCCGACAGTGGTGTCCGGCGCCATCACAACCCATAGTTTTTGTGTCGTGACAGCGTGGTATCAGAGCCCTAGGTTCCCTTAGGTTTCACGAGTCATGAGCAAGTCTAGTAGAGTCTTGCGGATCGGTACGGAGACGTCTGTACTTATCTTCGAGAGGCTATAGGGTCGTGGGAGTACTTCCCTTCTTGATTCCTCATCGTGCGATTTGATTCCATTAAGGCTTATGCCTATGTTTCTTCCTACTCAATCTTATACGTCGCGAAGCTCTTGCTATGATTCGAGGATTTGAGGAATTGAAATGGTGCTACGGATATGGTGCGAGATGTTTTCCATGTGCAGTTGGTTGGGGCTGTTGTTGTTGCCCTGCAGGAGAATAATATGTTGTTTCAGCTCAGCAATTGTGTTTCTGAGGACTTTGAGGCTATGATCAGGTTGTTATGATGCTTACGATTGGATATCGTGCGGTGTTGATAGGATAGTAGGATGCTTGCCCATATGTTGGGGCAATGAATGACTTGAAGGGAGGTCTTCTCAGGGCGTGTATTCGAGATTTCAGTATTTTAGTTCCGGTGGAGGAAAGGCACTTGGACTATGAACGGTCTGGTTTGGATTGATAAAGTAGTAAGCTTGGTGCTATCGAGCAAGGTGGAGTATTCACTTGTGTTGTGGTATCATTGTTTGATCGAATAGGATATGTTAAATTCGCCGGTGTTATAGCTCTTCGGTTGCATGAGGTTAGAGTGATGTGAAGCGGTGCTGAAGAAGCGGTTGTCAGAGATCGTGGTGTGTAGTGGTTCAGAATTGAACAGTTACCTCTAATGAAGGCAACTCGAGAAAGATGATCTTCGGAGAGTTCGAAGTTGTGGTGATCTGCTGGCTCAAAGAGCTACAGAGAAAGACGTTGAATTGAGGACGCAATTGAGAAGCACACGATGAAGGAAGATATGTGAAAAGTGATAGGTGATGGTTCCATTTCAAAAAGGTCAGGCGTAAGGAAAGGAAGTTGGGTAGTGCGTAAAGGAATAAGGTTAACCAAAGTGGGGGATTGTTGTCTTAGCAGTTCATACTAGGTAAGACGAAATTTATAAATCTGGGATCAGTGTGATAAGACTATGCAAGTATATTACAGGAC
>MDKH01003943.1:0-13813 GCA_005239495.1 Nicotiana undulata | reverse complement strand
CCAAATCTACCAAGTTCAGATTTTTATCATCAATATATGCTTAAGGAATAAATTCCAATTGAAAAATATCGAATTTAACTTAAAAATCCGAAACCGGTCAAAATCCGACCCCCGGGCCCGCGTCCCGAAACTCAATTTTTTTTAACATAAAAGTGTTTTTCATCTTCTCACGATTCCGTACATATAAAGAACACCAAAATCGGAGTTCGTTTGACCCCTCAAATCGACCCTTGAAGGTCTCATAATATCATGCCCCAAAATCCTATTTTTCTACTGTTTTTCATGAATTAAAGGCTGAGATTATGGTCTTTAATCACCCATAAAGGAGTTTTAATAATCAAATTACTTACCTCTGTGATACCCAATGATTTTCTCCTTCAAAAATCGCCCAAAAAGCTCTCCTCCGCTCAACAATGGTGTAAAAGAGGGTTTAAGTCGCGGAAGGGTTATTATTTAACTGCCCAATGATTTACTCTCCGCGATCGCAGCCTTGGCCCTGCGATCGCACTGACCAATTCCCCCAAACCTCCGCGATCGCAAAAAAGCTCACGCGATCGCGGTTCAATAGAACCTCAACCTACGCGATCGCAGCCCGGCTCACGCGATCGCGAAGAACAACTGACCCCGCTCCCCACGCGCCTGGCTAACTCTAAGCGATCGCAGCTCAACCCACGCGATCGCACTGCATTGGGCCCTTTCTACTCCGCGATCGCACCTCCCTTCTTGCGATCGCATTGAACAATCTGAGCCTTCCCATAATTAACTCTCTGCGATCGCACCACTTCATCCGCGATCGCAGTGAACAAAATCACTGTGCACAAAAACCAGAAAACCAACAATTATTCCAAGTCTAAATGAGTCCGTTAATCACCCGAAATCAATCCCGAGCCCCTCGGGACCCCAACCAAACTTACCAACATATCCCATAACATAATTCAAACTTAGTTTCATTCTCAAAACACTAAAACTAACATCAAAACTCCAAATTTACATCGGATTCAAGCTTAAGAACTTTGATGTTTTTAAAATTCACCGATGATGCCGAAACTATCCAAATCAACTCCGATTGACCTGAAATTTTGCAGACAAGTCCAAAATGACATTACGAACTTGTTCCAACTATCGGAATTCCATTCCGACCCTGATAGCCTATTTTCCACTGCCGTCCAAAATCGCCAAAAACTAACTTCCGCCAATTCAAGCCTAATTCTACACCGGACATCACAAAACTATTTTGAACACACTCCTAAGTCCCAAATTACCTAACGAAGCTATCCGAGCCATAAAATACGTATTTCGAGGTCGTTTACCAATAAGTCAACTCTTAATTGACTTTTTCTATTTTAAGGCTATTCTTAAGGACTAAGTGTCTGAATTCTCATTTAACCATTCCGATTCTAAGCCTATCAACTCTAACACATTAATAACAGAATAAACAATCTATAGTAAGTCAATAACAACAATTATAATGCAGGTTTTTCGTAACGGCAGACCGGGTCGTTACAGAGATAGTATTTAATATAAGAATCAACATATTAGTTGCTTATAAGTTAAGGACACTTAGTCCTTAACTAGAGTTACAAGTTCAGAAAATAAGGATATAAAGTCCTTAACTTAGAGTTGTAAGTTCAGAAAATAAGGACATGTAGTCCTGAACTTAGAATTACCAAGTTCAAAAATTAAGGACAAGTAAGCCTACACTTAGAGTTACAAGATCAAAAATTAAGGACGGGTAGTCCTAACCTTAGAGTTACAAGTTCAAAAATTAAGGACACTTAGTCTTTAATTTAGAGTTACAAGTACAGAAATTAAGAACAGGTAGTCCTGCACTTAGAGTTACAAGTTTAGAAAATAAGGACATGTAGTCCTGAACTTATAGTTATAAGTTTAGAAAATAAGGACATGTAGTCCTGAACTTAGAGTTAACAAGTTCAAAAATTAAGGACAAATAGTCTTAAACTTAGAGTTACAAGCTCAAAAATTAAGGACATGTAGTCCTAAACTTAGAGTTACAAGTAGAGAACTTAAGGACATATAGTCCTGAATTTATAATTTAGAAGCACAAAAAGTAAACACATGTTACCTTGACGTTCTTTTGAATCCTTTTTTCTGATAAAGTTATTTTTTGATGTATTCTAACACTTTCTGCCTGTAAATCCTTTTTCAACTTCTCCAATAATCTCTGAACCAAAAACCATAAAATAAAGTCTCTTAAGCAAATAAAAACTAATAGTATTCAAAGACAGAAAACTTACATTAACAATTTCTTTAATCAAGCCTTCATCAAACTGCATTGAACTATGTTCTTGAGATAATTGCATATGCACGCTAGCGGGCTCCACATCTTCTTCAAAAGAAATAAATGGTACCATCCCGAGCAACTGAAACACCTATTATATAGGGGGGGGGGGGAGTAAGTATCTAGAACAAAAACACATAGACAAAAGATAGCTAGTAATCCCATTAACTTACCTTTTTATCATGGAAGTACTTTCTACGTAGGCTGTCATAATGCAGAGATTTCATATCTGAATAACATAGCATACGAGGGAAATCGCATTCTCTGAAGTTCACAAACTGTTTTTCCTGGAAAACTGGAATACTTCCATAATCAATCACAGAAGGCGAAAGGGAAGCCAAGTATAGTATTGTCCCTCTCTTTATCTTTCTCTTTCTCTTTCTCATTGTCTGAAATATTTTGTTTGGCCTTCAAGTAATTCTTCAACGATTTGAGTAACTTTTGATTAAAAAAAGAGCCCTAATTGAAAGAAGATCAGAGTTCAGCACCATCAATGATTTTCATTACCCACTTAGAAACATACCGAGTCTTGCGCTTACCATCAACACAAATTCAACAAAATAAATTGTTGCCAACTACACCGCATCGTCGTCGCTTCCTACAAATGATGTTGTTGTACCAGATGGGCGACTAGTAATAAAACACCACAAATCGCTAACTCAATTCTATCATTCCCATGGAAGTAGACTTTAGAAAGCCTATTAGCTCTTTCACTCAAAAAAATGAAGTCCGCGGAAGAAGAACATTTCAACCTTGTAATTATTTGGAAGGCTTCACATGTAAACTTCAGTTTATGATCAAAAACCTTGAATGTCATTGAATTCGTGCCATTTCTTACAATTTCAGAAAGCAACAGACAATAAATAAGTTCGCCACAAAATTTCACACCCTCCCATCGAACTTTTTTTCCTCGAAAACACCATATCTCAACTTCTTCCATTGCGAATTTGACAAAAAACTTTTTATTGTTTTCTTATACTGAAAATCTCCTTTCCAATAGCTCATCAAATTACGCCAATCATCAAACTCGAAAAAACGATCTCCTTCATTAGCATACTACAAAGAAGGAAATAGAAGGTAAATATTAGGACTATTTTCTGAAATGTCTTGAATATTTAACTAAAAAAATTAAAATTCAGGACCTAATTAGATGCATCTTTCCTAAACACAGTTAACATACAAATTTATATTTAGAAACTTCCTTGACACACAAATTGTTTAGTCAGTTGCACATTCACAAGCTTTAGAAAGATTCGACAAAAAGCTATGAAAGTGAGGAAAAAGTTATGAAGATGAACAATGACAAAAAACAGAAGAACGGATGGGACTTGTTAAGATACCATATACATTACCCCATGTTACAAGCGATCCATGACTCACTGGCAAAGGAATACCTAATAGTGTCTCAATATGAAATTGTTATCTTACTATCATTTGGATAAGATTCCACTTCATTAACACTGGGCTTTAATAATATGCTTCCTAAATATTTAATTTGGAAATAAAACTAAACCAACACAAGTTTGTGACTAATATTTTGAATTACTATCTAATGAAGTTTTATATCTATTTCTACTTTTAACGAAAGTTGTTTTGCAAAATTGAGAAAAACATAAGGATAACAGGAATTCCAAAATCAAATACCAACCAAAAACATTTTAAGTATAAACATTTAAGGTTGTCGCGATGGGTGTTGACATTCCAATAGTAGCATAGTACCAGTTGCATTAACTTTCCATAATCCTTTTATCGTTGAAATCAGCTCCCATAGCAATAACATCAAAAGAAAATATTAACACATTCAATAATTGGTATGAATTTGGGAAGAACTTACTGCATGGGGAAGAGAAGTAACGAGAGGAGTTTGGGAGATTTTGATCGGGAGAAAAGTTTTGAAAATTTAATAAAGGGTTTGGGAAAGAAAAGAGATAGAAGAAAGGGTAACACGTTCTTTCATATTAATTTTAATAAAGTAGTGATTATTTTTACTCGGCATAAATAAAAAGTAAATATCATTCTAAAAAATGACCACGTCACCATTTCTATTAGACTGACACCATTTAGTCACTTTTAACGGTGTTATTTAATACGTAGCCACAATTTACAGTGTTCCTAAAATTTAATCACCATTTGAGCTTGAGAAACTTGAAGTTTCCCATGATAAAGAAGGGAAACCTTGGGAATATTTGAAAGAGTTGAACATGAAATATGCAAGAATATTTGAATTCAAGATGGACTTGCACCAAGGTTGTGGCTTGAAGTTTGATTGTTGTAGTATGTATGTGCAATACTTGGTTTATTGTTGGTTCAATTTCAAATACTTTATAAATGTTGGTTATGTTTTAGGAAAACTTACGCAAATGTCCCAAATAAATCTCAACTTACCAACCTCTAGTCATTAGTCATAGACTTATCAAAACTAGCCAACAAAAATTAAAAAATCAAACAATAGGGTTCTTTCTCTCAAAGAATCACATGTAAAAATCACCTTTCATATTTTTAAGCGTGATTAACAACACTACATACAAGACGGAAAGGAAATTTCATGGATGAAGTAGCAAATACGGTGATGAAATACAAAATAAATACACAATACTCCAAAAATCTAAACAAAAAGGAATTTTTTAGTTGAAATTCATTGAAAATATATAGATAAGTCAATATACAAAATTTGAGGAATATTGGAGGTGATTTGGACTGGTTTTGTATCAAATTTCGTAATTAAATCGAGTTCAAAAAATTCTTCTACGACACAGGTATCAAACACGTATCACGCATGTATCTCACACACATGTATACATGGATATACATGTGATACACAATTGATACAAATATGATACCCAAATGATATACAGTGTGATACACATATCATTTTTTTCTTATTAAGTTTTTACTTCGAATTTTCAATTCAAACCACCTCAAAACTTCACCAAATCATCCCAAAACTGAGATTCAAGCTCCTTAAGTTGTCCCCGATCTATTCTAATAACACCCACTCAAAACAAAATAAAAATTTGATATCTTTTTGCTACAAATAGCTAATTGGCTAACATTAGTAATATTTTATCAATTGACCAATTTTTGTAATAAGCTACTTATAAATGGACATAGCTGATAATTTCCCTATGTTTTAAACATCAGTCAGCCCTGAAAGTGACTACTAGTATAAACACATCTACTAATATTTATTTTGTTTCCACCATATAAACACATGTAATATAAGTTTAATTAGCAGAATGGATAAGTTTCGTTCCTCTTTTACCATCAATTTGGCATATGCCTTCCCAGGGGCCGCTCAATGACATTTGTGGCCTAAAGCCAAACTTCTTTAAGTCCTAAGATTTTTGTTGTAGAAAAAAACTCATAACTTTATTTGAAATTTATTTTCTAGCTTTTTGAGATGCAAAATTATTAATAATTTGTTTATAATCAATTTCTTCTAGTTATTCTTTTTCAATTGATAATATAGCTAATCCATTTAATCTCTCTTGAGACACTGTTGATCTTAAGTAAGATTTTATTAATTTTAATTTTGAAAAACTTCTTTCCGCTGAGGCAACTGTTACTGGCATTGTTAACATTATTCTATAAGCAATATAAGCATTTGGAAAAGAATCAAGTCTTTTTATATGATTAAGTATATCGATTAGAGTATCATCTTCTACATGTATTATCTCCCTTAAAACTTTTAATTCAGAAAATAAGTCTAAACCATCAATATCAGAGTGACTATTATGTTTCAAAGAACATTCAAGGTTAAGACAATTTTTCTTTAAATTCTCATCATCTAGAGATCTCAACTTTTTGCCACTAAATAGGAAACCAAAAATATTTTCATACGCTTCAAATTGTTCAAATCTAGTTTGAAGTGAAACAATAGCTTGGTCTACTATGTATAAGAAGTAATCAACTCTAAAAGTTTCTTCAAGAGACTTTGTAATTTCATTATCAACATTCTCATCAAATTGTTTCTTTCTATATATTACACGTTTATTACGAAATTCAGGTTCTATATTCAACTCATATGCAATTTCCTTAGCAGAAATCATCGCAGTTGCAAATCCTTCTTCTCTATATTTTTTGAAAAACGAAATCAAACCCCTGAGTTGATCTATGGCAACATCAATATGCATATCTTTTGATTGTAAATGTTTGCTAACTAAATTAACGGCAAATAGTATATCATACCAAATAGTCATACCCAGTAAAAACTCAAAATTTTCAAGCTCATAAGTTGCTAAACAACTAGCTTCGTTTTTAGTTTTTGGATCCTCACTAACTTCTACTAATTTTAATAAAACATTTCTTATTTTTGGAGTTTGAAATCGTATTGCTTTAATACTTTCAATACGACTTTTCCAACGCGTTTGTGATAATGATTTAAGAGTTATGCTGGGTATATTATCTTTTAAAATTTTCCATCGCTTAGTAGAAGAAGAAAATAATGAATATATGTGTTGTACTACTCCAAAAAATGATATAGCTTTGGTACAAGAATTAGCCATATCACAAAGTACTAAATTTAGGTTATGACAACCACATGGTGTATAAAATGATCTAGGATTTATGTCGAGTAGTCTTTTTTGCACTCCTTGATGTTTTCCCTTCATATTGGATCCATTATCATATCCTTGTCCTCTTAAATTATCAATATCAAGTCCAATATTTTTTATCTCATCTACAATAGCTTCAAAAAGACCTTTTCCACTTGTATCATCCACTTTTAAAAACTCTAAGAAATATTAGTAATTTTTACTGGAGTTACAATGATGTCGACACTCCGTAATATAAAAGACATTTGTTCTTGATGACTTGCATCAGGAGTGCAATCAAGTATGATTGAGAAGTACTTTGTTTCTATAATTTTGTCAATAATTTTATTCTTAATTTCACTAGCTAATAAATTAATCAATTCATTTTGTATATTATGTCCAAGGTAATGATTATGGATTTCATCATGCTTAATTCGGCGAACATGTTCCTGCATGATTGGATCGCAATCATTTCAATTAGACTCAAAAGATTTCCGTTACTTTCTTGATAGATCTTTTCATTTTTTCCTCTAAATGCCAAATTATTTTTTCCAAGAGTTTTTATTACGGCAATAATTCTTGATAATACATTTTTTCAGTGGTCTCTATCTCTATTGATTTGTTCTTGAACATCTTTATCAATTGTTTTACTTTTGTGCAATCTCATTTCTAAATCAATCCATGCACCCATATTAATAATATGCTCTTTTGATGTTTCATGAGCTTTGAGCTTAGCACTTATATTTCTCCAATCATTTCTACTATCACTAGCTAATTTACTGCTACAAAAGCTAGAAGTCGTATTAAACAACTTACAACAAAAACAAAATACCTTATCTAAATCTTTAGAGTAAACTAACCATCTTCTTTCATGTCTTTCTCCATTAGCCAATTTTTGAATATAATTTGTGGTAGAAAAATGTCTAAAGAATTTATCCTTTGGAAAATCTATGTTAGTAATTTTAATTGGCTCCTTATCTACTAATAGATCTCTCAACTTTATATCTATACTAGTCCATTGACTAGGATCATATATATTCCTAGGAGTATAATTATCCAACTTATTTCGAACTTCTTATTTTTCTTTAGGATATATGTAGGTTTCTCGCCAACTTCACCCCCTTCCTCTTCTTCTTGAATTTTATTATTTCTATCTCAATTATATTAGTGATTTGTTCATCTATCATAAAATCTTCCGCATTTTCTTAGAATTTTTATTATTCGCTACAAATTTATCAAGTGCTCCTTTTTGGGATTGTATAAGAGTTTCAATCCTTTTTCTTTTTTGACGTTTTGAACACCCAGATTCATATTTCCTGGTTGACATATTAAACTCTAATAAATAACTAAAAAGACAATATATACTTACAAAGAAATATATCAAAAAGTAAATGCAAATAATAAAATAAAAAACAATCAAACCTGATTCTGTGATTCAACAAAGATAATTTGATAAGTTTTTGCTACTTCAAATTTTTTGATGAAACTCCAAAGTCCTTGAGAACCCAAAAACTAGATGGTACTTGTAACTTGTGTTCTGCTCTTTTTATCTTGTGACAGTAACTCAATGAGTTGGAATGTAAAGAAGACCAAAGGAACCATAGAAGAGTGAAAGTTAAAGACTTTTGCAGAGAAAGATAAAAAAGAAATACTCTTCTTCAAAAAGAATGTGGGCCCATTTATAATAATGATGGTGCATAAATGAAGCAAGTAAATAAGGCATGGATCCCAAAAATATATTCCTTTTCCAACTTTCCCAACGGGCCCCTTTCCTTGAAACTTGCATTTTTTTTTCCTTTTCAAATAATTAATATTGTTAAAAAAAGTGGATAAATACATTAACAACTAAAATTTTTTGAGGCCCTTACAAATAAGGGGCCCTAAGCAAGAGCTTTACTTGCTTGGACATTAGGCCGGCCCTGTGCCTTCCTTTACAACAGAACCATCTTCTGGTTAATGGCTAGAGCCAAATATATGCTTTAGGGAAAGAAGATTGTTGCCTTTTCAATAGTATATTTGTTTGCAGGTAGCTAATATATTTATATAAAAAATAGTGGAAGTAACAACAAAGGCGGATTTAAGATTTGAGCAATATGGGATTGAGTTCGGAATTCTACCTCAGCTAATATGATTTACTATATCGGAAATCTATAATTTATAATTGTTTAGTAGATTTTTAAACACATATACATGGTTCGAGCTAAAATTATTGAATTTAAATGGACTCATCAGTTATACACTAGATCTAGTAAGAGTATTGATCACATCCAACTCTAGTCCTAAAAAGGATAAGCAGTCGTTGTAAATCCAAAAGTCCGAGTCGAATCCCACATAGAACTCAGATTTAGCTACAATTGTTGACCATCACCATGAAGACAAGTTCGAACAATTCCTAAGTTATAAATATAAAGATTCTTATATATAACTAATTAACTAACAAATTAAAGGACTCACTTAACAACTAAAGATACTAAGGGTTGGAGACAAGATTAAGGAGGTCTAGAGTTATAATTTCCCCAATTGTCGGAATCCTTCTCGCTACGCTCATATAATTTCGCCTAAGTATTCTCTACTGATCGAGAGATTTTTAGATGTCGCAATTCTCTCTCTAGCAACTACAACAATTGAGTAGACATATTCTCCCGAACTACGCTAGTAGGCACAATCTTACCGCACATTATGACCATGTCAAGGCTTTGTTATTCTTAAGCCCACCTTTAAACCCGTCTTATTGATTCTTCTTATACGTTAGGAGGGACGTTGTTCAACAACTACCTACATATATACCATTTCCAAGCAATACATAATAAATAGACAAAATCAATTGATGACCATTTAATCAACAAAAGTAAGCACGCAATTGAACAAATAAGGAAATTCAAAAGCTAAATTATATTCAAATTTAACAAGAATTCATCTTTCAAAAGGATCCATCAAAACCCTAGATAACAAATTAGCTATTCATAATAATATGCAAAGCTACAATACTAGAATTGATAACCAAGAATGGAAATAGAGGAAGAAAGAAGGAAAAACGTGGAGTTAAATCCTTCTCCTTGCTCCAAGTGTGTTCTTGCCTCCAAAGGTGTTGTGTAACCGTAAAGTAGTATCTCCTCCTTCAAATTTTTGTTTTAATATGTATATATATCACTTAGGGTTGATGAGAGGCGGAATTTTCAATCCAACTTCGGGTGGGAGAAGCTGGAATTCGCAGCTGCCTTCGCATAACGCGCGACCTTTGACGCGGATTCAGCTTTTGAATTCTGCCATTTCAGAAGCGATCCGTGCCTTTGTTTTGCTTCACTATTTTTTCCTTCACTTTTCTCCCTTTTTACGTCCATTTTCGTGCCACGCACGAAAATAGACGAGCTCACAATTCTTTCCATCTCTTTCTTTTTGTGTCAAATTGTCATATTTTGATCATTTATCATCCAAACTCTTTCCTACACATAAGAAACACATAATGATCATATTTCACTTCAAAAATCACATAAACTCTCGCAACTCATACAAGAATTAATATGCAAATATACACAAAAATATGCACTTTTCATCATTTATCACTACCCCACACTTAGACTTTTGCTCGTCCTCGAGCAACTTAAAATTAAGCGCATAGGCAAGAAATACCTTTCAAAATATACCAAAGTATCACACCAATGAAAATAGTTTATATCAACTCTTAGAACCCAACATATGCACTCTTCATACATTTCCTCAAGTTCTAAACTCATGCCAAGATTATTTAAAATATTTGTGTGACTCTTCTAACATCCTAGCCTAAAAAATGGACTCCACTACATTCCTCTTTGTGACTCGCTTTTTGTGCAAACTAAAGATACGATTTCCTTATCAATCCATTGTAAAGCATGTGCCCTCACCAACAAAAGAAAGAGAGCAACCAGTTCACACACTTAAATATGAATTCGAGTATAATTTAAGGACTCACAGAATGAAAGAGTTCACTTACTCTCGCAAAGAAACTCATGTGCCCCCAAAGCTCGTACCATAGGCTTGCCCGTAATGTAAGTCTCTACTAATTTAAGCTCACAAATTCTAGGATCAATTAGGTCTTCATAGGTCATAATGTAGGCTATGTGACGGGTATGATAGATATGGATAATAGTGATTAACTCTCTTAAGCACTTTAAATACAATACGCTTTAACTTTTAAGCACATCCTCTTCATGATCACTCAACATATCGCTCTGACACCATAAATAACGTAGCCCATTGGCTCTTAGCACATCTTCATAAGCACTAGCACATATCAAAGTGAATTGGAGGGATTTTTTTTTCTTTTTGCATATTTTTTTTTCAAAATCTTTTCAACACCCTCCATAAATTGGTAGTTTCAGCTACTGGCTCTCTCAATACACACCTGCGACTTTTGGCCTTTCTATGGTTCCACTAAAAAACTACCCAATCTATTTTCTTTCTCTTCCAGCGGCTTAAGTGTTTTCGGAGGTAAAGGTTCAACATGATTTAATTAAGAACAAAAGGGATTTCTTGTAATGTGGTACCAAAGAAAAGCTTTACAGGCTCAAATGGGCTAACAAAGGATAATTTTTATCACTAGTAGGCAAATAAGCTGAAGGATCAATCAAAGAAACGCCTATATCATTTCCTAAACTCACAAGACTTAATCATTTGGCTTCCACTCACACACGCGGCAAGTTTTAGACTAACAAGGGATGGCATATAGTACAACCAAAATCTCACCTCACACAATGCACAAGACTTACACAGGACGGCTCAGACCCCCCTCTCAAGTTGAAGCAACTACCACAGTCATCATATAATCCAAACACTAGGAAAAAACAACAGGAGTCATGTGATGACCCAAGGGGTCATTATATGAATTTAGACTACGTTCTAGGCTTAATAGCCCTAAAAAGGTGATTTTACTCGATTTGCGTGCGCAATCCGAGCGTGAAACCGAAAATCTTTTTATGTGAAAATATGAGAAAATAGTGATTTCTAGAATTTAAAATTTTGATTATAGTTGACTTTGGTCAACATTTTGAGTAAACGGACCCGGATTTATATTCTGAAGATCCCGGAAGATCCGCTTAAAATATAGGACTCGGGCGTATGCCCGAAAATGAATTCTGAGGTCCCAATCCTTAGAAATTAATTTTTGAAAGAAATTATTTTGCTGAAATATTTATGAAATAAAGAAAAAAAATTAATGTGTGAAACCATTGGTATCAGACTCGTATTTTGGTTCCGGAGCTCCATACAAGTTTGTTATGATATTTAAGCCTTGTCTGCGAAATTTGATGAGAATCGCAATTTATTTGACGTGATTCGAACGTCCGGTTAATAAATAGTAACTTTAAGTGTTCTTGAGAAAAATAATAAGTTTTGAGGTTTAATTCATTGTTTTACATGTTATTTTCATGATTTGGTCGCATGAGCAAGTTCGTATGATGCTTTAGACTTGCGTGCATATTGGGTTTAGAGCCCCGAGGGCTCGAGTGAGTTTCAAATAGGTTTGAGTTGTGTTGCGCTCGTTCTTTCTTATGCTTCAACGTCGTTTCTTCAAGCATAAATGATATCATATTGAACAAATGAGCTCCAATTTCTGTTTTGAATGAAATATTAGATATGTATCGTAATTACTGGCCCATAGCAAAATGAATCATCGAATTTGGACATCGTATGAGGATTTTATGGCTATTTTACTAAGGTTGCCAGATTTTTCAGATTAATTACGAAATTGCCACTGACGGTGTATTAAAAATCTGCACTATTTGCAAATATTAAACCCTACATATCTCCTTCATTATAAGGTCAAATTGAGTGATTCAAAAGCCTAACTTGACTAGAATGTCACAAGAAATCCATTGGAGAAATAAAAATCGAGTTTTAGGATCGTTTGGCACAAGAAACGAGACAGAATAGCTGACAAAAAAAAGTATATAAAACGTGTAGACTTCTTCTTCTTCAAATTTTCAAATGTGTAACGATCCGGTCAGTCGTTCCGTAGAATTTGCATTATTATTACTGTTATTGCCTTGTCATAGGTTAGTTACGCTGTTTATGATATGTTAGAGTCGGTTGGCTCGGGTTCAGAATGACTGTAGTGAGAATTGAGACATTTAGTCTCTAAAAATAGCTTTGTAGTTGGAAGTCAACTGAGAGTTGACTTATTGGTAAACGACCTCGGAATGCGGATTTTATGGCTTGGATAGCTTCGTTAGGTGATTTGGGACTTAGGAGTCTGTTCGGAATATTTTTGTGATGTCCGGTGTAGAATTGGGCTTGAATTGGTGAAAGTTAGTTTTTGGCAATTTTCGATCGGCAGTGGAAAATAGGCTATCGGGGTCGGAATGGAATTTCGGAAGTTGGAACAGGTTCGTAATGTCATTTTGGATATGTCTGCAAAAATTTCAGGTCAATCGGAGTTGTTTTGGATAGTTTCGGCATCGTTGGTGGATTTTAAAATTTTCAAAGTTCTTAGGCTTGAATCCGATGTGATTTTGGTGTTTTGATGTTATTTTTAGTGTTTTGAGAATGAAACTAAGTTTGAATGATCATATATGATATGTTGGTATGTTTGGTTGGGGTCCCGAGGGGCTCGAGATTGATTTCGGATGGTTAACGGGAAGTTCGGAGTTGAAAAAGTGCAACAAACAGCTGCTGGTGTTTTCCTACAGTGATTTCCGCACCTGCGGAAGTTTGACCGCAGGTGCGGGCCCGCAGGAGCGAGCAAGACTCCACAAGTGCGATATTGGCCAGTCTAGGGAAGTTCGCAGGTGCAGTTAGTGGGACCGTAGGTGCGGTCCCGCAGGTGCGAGAAATGGATCGCAGGTGCGGAACCCCTGGGCAGAAAGTAAAAATTAAACCCTCCGCGACCATTAAACCTTTTAACACCATTTTTGTCACGATCCCAAATCCTAACAGGTCGTGATGACGCCTATAATGGAACTAGGCTAGCCAACCATCACCTTACTGCGCTTTTGTTCAATTATAATAG
>ML291292.1:0-37952 GCA_005239495.1 Nicotiana undulata | reverse complement strand
ACCATGCGCCGAGCCTTCATATAAAAAATAACCCTACCAGAAGAATGACTAGGAGTCCCTCTCTACTCTAAACGAGGTACACCTGGTAAGGCCAAGGTCACTGTCTTGGCATGACAATCCATAATAGCATGATAGGGAGATAGCCAATCCATCCCCAATATAACATCAAAGTCAACCATATCAAGAAGCAAAAGATCCACCTGAGTCTCCAGACCACCAATAGCTACTACGCAAGCACGGTAGACTCGATCTACCACTATAGACTCACCCACCAGTGTAGACACATGCACAGTAGTACCCAAGGAATCACGAGGCATACTCAAATAAGGAACAAAATATGAAGACACATAGGAGAATGTAGAACCTGGATCAAATATCACCGAAGCCTCTCGGCTGCTAACTGAAACCGTACCTGTAACAACTGCATCAGAAGCCTCAGCATCTGGACGAGCAGTAAAAGCATAACACCGGGGCTGAGCCCCTCCAACCTGCACATCTCTAGGTCTACCTGCTACGGGATGACCTCTACCCCTCATGGCCTGCCCTCCACCTCTATGCGTCTGACCTCCACCTCTGGCACCACGACCACCACCCCTAGCTGGCTGAGGGGGTGAGGGTGCACCTGATGCGGGAACCATGGCACGGGAACCCTGATACTGAGAATCACCAAAACCTCGGGGGCAAAACCTAGAAATATGCCCCATACCCCCGCAAGTGAAGCAAGACCCCGGCTGCTGAGAATACTGACCCTGGAACTGTCCCTGACAACTAGAATGACCACTCTGATAGCTCTGAATCGGCGGTGCACTGATGGACGCCGAAGGTGCACCGCGGGATACCTGGAGTGTCGACTGATAAGGCCTAGGAGGATGACCTGTGCCAAAGGGATCTCTGCCTCCAGATGAGGCACCACTTGAACGGCCAAAATGATGAGGTCTCTTGTCAGAACCCTGTCCACCACCCTGGTATAATACCATCTAAATGCGCCTAGCCACATCGGCTGCATCCTGAAAGGAGATATCAGTACCCGTCTCTTGGCCATCTGAAGCCTGATGGGCTGAGCTAGACCCTCAATAAACCTCCGAACCCTCTCCCGATTAGTGGGGAGTATCATAATGGCATGCCTGGCTAGCGTAATGAACCTGGTCTCGTACTGAGTGACGGACATGGAGCCCTGCTGTAGACGCTCAAACTGCCTCCGAAGATCCTCCCTCTGGGTAACTGGAAGGAACTTCCCCAAGAACAACTCGGAGAACTGAGCCCAAGTCAGAGGTGCAGACCCAGCTGGTCTGGTCAAGCAGTAATCTCTCCACCAAGTCTTGGCGGTGCCAGAAAGACGAAATGTAGCAAAATCTACTCCATTGGACTCCACAATGCCCATGTTCCGAAGAACCTCATAACAGCTGTCTGCATAATCCTGGGGATCCTCTGATGGTGCACCAGTAAATGTAGTAGTGAATAACTTGGTGAACCGATCCAACCTCCACAGAGCATCTGCGGACATGGCTGCTCCCTCAACTGATGGTGCCCCAGTACCCGACTAAACTACTCCGGCCGTCTGAGGTGCCGGAGTCTGGAACTGAGTGGCAAACTGCTCTGGCGTATGAATAGCAGGAGTCTGGGTCCCTCCCCCAGCCTGAGATCCAGATGGTGCAGTAGGAAGAAGACCGGCCTGAGCCACACTCTCCATGAGTCCCACTAAGCGGACTAGAGCGTCCTGAAGCACTGGGGTGGCAATGAACCCCTCCGGGACCTGAGCTGGTCCCACTGGAACTGTCTGGGTAGGAACCTAACCGGAAAGGTCTACCTGTGGGTCCTCTACTGGAGCTGCTGCTCTAGTTCTGCCTCGGCCCCTCGTAGGAGCTGTAATAGGAGGATCAGGCTGCTGGTCGGTCGATGAGGAAGCACGCGTTCTCGCCATCTGCGAGAGAGTAAAATAGAGACTTAATTAGCATTCAAAATTCAATTGGCACGACAGAGAATGAAAGATGTGAAAATATTCCTAACTTTGCAGCCTCTGGGGGATAAGTACAGACGTCTCCGTACCGATCCCTCAGACTCTACCAAGTTTGTCCGCGAGTTGTGAGACCTAAGCAACCTAGGACTCTGATACCAACTTGTCACGCCTCGAAATCCCACCTTCGGGCCATGACTGCGTCTAACATTGAACCCGCTAGACAAGCCAACGTTTGAACTAAATAAAACTCAATAACAGCTAAAACGAACAAGATGACTAAGGCATCGATGGCCCACAATGAAATTTAACAAAATAACCAAAATACAACATAGCACTTTCGAAATAAAACCCATATACAATCCCAGAACTGGTGTCACATACTCACGAACTGTCTAAGAGATTACTACAAACAAAAGGTCTGAAAATAAGTACATAGGACTGTCTTTGAAATACAAAGTAAGACAGAGCTGAAAGTGAATAGTAGAAGGTGACGTCAAGGCCCACGAACGTCTGAGGGTCTACCTCGATGTCTCCTGTGTGAACTGATGAGATGCTCCGACCGTCAGTGATCACCGGGTCCGGCTGCGTAGTCTGCACAACATAAAGAAGTGCAGGTGTAGCATCAGTACAACTGACCCCATGTACTGAGTAAGTGTCGAGCATAACTTCGGCGAAGTAGTGACGAGGCTAGGACCAACAACAACATATGTACCTGTACAGTTTTATATAATAACAGGAAAGATGGAAACAAAAATAAGCAAGTAAGACAAATACGGGGAGGACATACTGGGGGTAAAAGGGACAACAATTGCTAACACGGCAGAACAGGGCAGCAATTGATAGGTAAAGAAATAAAGGCAGGAATTTAACTTCTCAACAGATAATGAACAGAAAAAGGCACGGCATGTCCCCTCGTGCATAACCTCACAATCACTCGGCACATAATGTCCCCTCGTGCATAACCTCACAATCACTCGGCACGGAATGTCCCCTCATGCATATATAATAACACTCGGCACGGAATGTCCCCTCGTGCATATATAAATAACGCTTGGCACAGAATGTCCCCTCGTGCATATATAAATAACACTCGGCACGGAATGTCCCCTCGTGCATAACCTCACAATCACTCGGCACGGAATGTCCCCTCGTGCGTATATGATAAGACAAAGCAACAACATAATGTGAAAGTCAACACTAAGAAGTCTCAAGTGGATGGAAATACAACAATANACCAACCTCGCATCAGAATTACAATTTCAACAATGTAAGCCTCAACTGACATAAATCACTAAATAACTCTTCACGTCATGAAACAACATCAAGGTATCACTTTTTAATTCACCAATTACTCACAGGGAGGAGAATATCAAGAACATAGTAAGTTTCATCACAAATGACTCACGGGCATGCTTGACCGCAACGCATAGGCACTCGTCACCACGCCTATGCGTTGGACATGAGTTACACATAGCAAGTAAGACTCTATACCTAATCCCTCAAGCTGAGGTTAAGCCAAACACTTACCTCGGCTCCAAAGAAAATGCAAGTCAAGCCTCAATCACAGCCTTTCCTCTCGAATCCAACTCCGAATCGGGAATATCTAGACATAATGGATTTATTAACATCAATAAGTACTCAATAAACCAATTCCCAAGCCAAATTATACATTTCCTACTATTCCTCCGAGAATACTAAAATTCGACCCCGGGCCCACACGTTCGGATTTTCGAAAATTCATGAAGGAATTAATTACCCGGAGTCTAAGGATCGAAGTTATGTAATTTATACAAGAATTTATGGCCTAACATGGAAAATCCCAAAAATCCTCAAGAACCCTAAAATTACTACCTAATTCTATGATTTTTAGATGATTTAGTAGTGAATTTAACTAGGAATTAGTGTTTGAAACTAGTAAAACTATGGAATTTACTTACCTCAATAACAGTGGTGGAAGGTCTTTTGAGAAGCTCTCTAAAATCTTGAAGAGGAAGATGAAAATGGAGGAATAAAGCTAAGTCCCATATTTTATAACACTTCCCAGTGATTTTTTCATTGCGATCGCGACAAGGGGCCTGCGATCGCGAAGGCCAACTGGCCGGACCTCTGCGATCGCGGCAGGGGTCCTGCGATCGCGAAGAACAACTGGCAAGACCTCTCCGATCGCGGTAGGGTTCCTGCGATCGCGAAGAACAAACTCACCTGGCCCAGACGCGACTCAATGCGATCGCAAGAAACGGGCTGCGATCGCGAAGGTGTAGAACCCAGACCTCTATGATCGCGGAGAGGAGGCTGCGATCGCGGTGAACAATCACCAGACCAGCAAAATCCTTCTCTGCGATCGCAACCCACCTTTTGCGATCGCAGAGAAGGAAACCAGATAGCAGATTTTCTGATTTTTTTAACTTAGCTCCCGGGGGTCTAAAACACCCCCGAGCCCCTCGGGACCCCGTCAAAAAGCACCGGCAAGTCTGTATTCATGATACGGACTCGCTCGAACTTCCGGAACATGAAAAACAACAACGGAACTCGAAATCAAACCCCAAAACCACATTGATCAAACTTAAGAACTTTGAAATTCTATAATTCACTTCAATGCGTCGAACCGGCCTAAACTACTCGGAATGACTTCAAATTTTGCAGACAAGTTATAAATGACACAACGAAACTACTCCCGATCTCGGAATTTCATTCGGACCTCGGGAACATAAAATCACCTTTCAAGCCAAATTTCAACTTCTTTAAAAACCTCAAAACTTCATTAACTCCAATTTTTCCTCATTTGGATCCGAAACCAATCAAATCAAGTCCGTTTTACACCAAATTTTACAGATAGGACTAGTGAAACATAATAAACCTGTCCCGGGCTCCGAAATCGTAATACGGGCTCGGTAACACGGTTTTCACATAATTATTCATTTTCAAATTCCTTGATTATTTTCAAAAAACAATTTTCTTTAAAAATTCATTTCTCGGGCTTGGGACCTCGGAATTCGAATCCGGGCATACGCCCAAGTCCCATATTTTCTTACAGACCCTACGGGACCGTCATATCACGGGTCCGGGTCCGTCTACCAAAAATGTTGACCAAAGTCAACTTTACTCAATTATCCAATTCAAAATTCCCATTTTTATCAAATTTTCACATGAAAGCTTCCCGGCTACCTGCCCGGGCTGCGCACAAATCTCGAGGTAAGATTAACGGAGGCTTTCGGGGCCTCGAAATACAGATTTAGCTGGAATTACTTAGGATGACCCTTTTGGGTCATCACAATTGCACTCTCAGAATTCAAGTCAAGGGCCCTAAAAGAGAGAGTTGGAGAGGGTAAGCATGATAAGTGTGGTGTGTACCAAAATAAGGAAGAAGAAAATTTTCAGCATGGATGTGTGCATTGGGTCGGCATGCAAAGTGGATCCCGAATTCGATTCAGACTCTGACTAGATGATTCATGGGAAGTTCTTACCTCTTGCTTTTTATTTAGTGTCATGGGTACATGCCACAAATTAAAGTATGGGGTGGGGATATAAATATGTAGATGTATATATGTTTTTCTTATTTATCTTTATGTGTGTTTTTGTAATAACCCAATCAATCATTTTGAACTCTAGCGCGTCATTAGGTAGTTTGAGGCCTTGAATAGCTTCACTTAAGGTATTATGACTGATACGTGTGATTGAAATTGAATTTCGGGAAGTTTTAAGTTCATTTGGAAAGAAAGTTCTAAATTCAGAAGCTTTAAGTTGGAAGAGTTGACTAAGGTTTGACTTTTGAGTAAACGATCTCAGAATCGGGATTTTAAGGTTCAACTAGACTTCTTTGATGATGTATGACTTGGGCATGTGTTCGGGTTGAGTATCGGGTGATCCGGGGGCATTTCTGCGCTTAATATGGAAAGTTGACATTTTGAAGGTTTTAGAATTTCATAAGTTTGGTTGAAGTGTACTTTGGTGTTATCAATGTCCGTTTGGGGTTCCGAGCCTTGAAACAGGTTTGAATCATGATTTACGACTTGCATGTAAAATTTGGCGCCATTCCGGAATGTTTACGTGTGATTCGGACTCGTTCGACGAAGGATGAAGGTTTGCAAGTTAAGAGAGTTTAAGAAATTGAGTTTTATCTATAATTATTGGTTTTTATGTTGTAATATTTTTTCCTATCCTTCGTACAAGTTTTCATAGGCTATATAAACTTGTTAGAATGATTGAACGGGGTTCCTCAGAACTCGGGTGCGTTTTGGGGTGGTTCCGTACCACTTTTAGGCCTTTTGGAACTGCTTATAACGGGTGTCGAGGGTGTGAAATGCGATGGTGGAGGTTTGGGATGTGATCGGGAAGAGCAAAGTGTTGTTCCAGGGCTTGTGAATTGCGATCGCGGAAGGAAGGTCGCGATCGCATAGAAGGAATTTATGTTGTCAGCGGTCTGACTTCGGAAGCTTATATCTTGCAATCTATAAGGAATGTGGAGATGATTCAAAAACAAATGATGTATCCCTTTGAATCTAGTTTTCATAAGCATAAACGTTTTTTCATTTGGAAGTTCTAAAAGTTAGGGCTATTATACTGAAGGGTGTCTGTGAAGAAGAAAACACAAATTGTACATTGCGATCGCGAGATTTTGGCCGCGATCGTGATGAAGAAAACATTGCTGAAACTTTTGTTAACCACTGTCGCTTGGCTTATGATCGCAATCGTGAATAAGGAGGCCTGGCATGTGTATTAAACATCTAATTTCGGGATTTTGAGCTCATTCCTTCACTTTTAAGTTCTTGGAGCACATGTGGGGTGATTCTTGAAGATAATTTTCGCCATAAATTTTAAGGATAAGTTATTCCTACTTGTTTCGAGTTAACTAGATGGGTTATATATGGATTTTAATATGAAATTTGATAGAAATTGTGGAATCTTTGGAAGAAAACTTATAAATGGTATTTTTAAATTTTGACCACAAAATTAGACATGAAATTGGGAATAAATTATATAATTGAGTTCATGGTGCTATAGGTAATGTTTATCTTCAAATAGTTTTGGAATCCGGGCACGTGGATCAGGGGTTGACTTTGTTGACTTTTCAATCGGAGTTGAGAATTGATAAAAATTGACTAATTAAGAGTTTTTGGTATATTTTGATTGGTTTTCAAGTTGTTTGACTAGTTTCGAATCGATGGGCATCGGTTTGAGGTTTTACAGAGGCATTGGATCCGGTTATCGAATTTCATAGCGAGGTACGTGTCTGGTCTAACCTTGTGAGGGGGAAACTACCCCCTAGGTGATGTAATTATTATGTTCTACTAGTTGTGGGTGCTACGTATTCACGAGGTGACGAGAGTCCGTACGTAGCTAAAGCATGTGTATATCCGGGTAGACTTAGGACTTTATCATGTTATAATTGAATTATTTGAACTCATTTTTGCTAGCTTAATTAAGTGAATTTATAATTGAAATTGTTTTAGGAATATATATGAAAAATAATTGATAAACGGTAAAGGGTATATCCACTTTATGCTCATGTACTTGTATTGTAAGCACGTGACTTGTAATTCGATAAGTTCCTTCCTTTCTTGTGGAGCGGGTCGAGAGCCTCGGCAGTATATTGAGATGCATCTTTGGTTCGTGGTCATCAACCCTCGACAATGTACATACCACTCTATATCGGGTCGTACGACCTCGGCAAAATCGTGCGTTATATCGGTAGCAGTCCGAATATTCGCGAGGTTTTTGCTTCTACTGATGCCTGGCATTCTATATGGTAATCCTTATTCGTTTGATACTGGCACTTGATATATCTGAGTTGTTGAGATAGAACACGAGATTGAGAAATTTATATCTTTAAAAGAACTTTTGAAAGATTATGTAAGTTACAGTCTTACCCCATTAATTACTGTTGTGCTTCATATCCGTTTATGATTTATCATACAACATTATTGGACCTCTAGTAAGTGTCAGTGTTGACCCTCGTCACTACTTATCCAGGGTTAGGTTAGATACTTACAGGGTACGAGTTGATTTACGTACTCATGCTACACTTCTGCACTATATGTGCAGGATCTGACAGGTTCATTTGGTTGTCATCCTAGCACATAGGCGCACTTGCTGAGGAGACTTTTGGTGAGCTGCATTCTAGGATACGTATCGCAACCTACAGAGTCTCAATCGTATTATTTACTCTATCCTGTCTTATTTACATTTCGAACAGATGTTGTATTATTATTGCACTTCTTAGTAAATGCCCATTCACTTGTGACACCGACTTTTTGAATACTCTAGTAATTGTTATGGTTCAACTTAATATCGTCCTATTTTATTTTATATCTTACTAATATTTTAAGTATTCATGATTTTTAAACGCATTGAATCCTTTACTTAATAAGGCTTATGATTTTAAAAATAATAAAATGAATATTTAAGCTGATTGTTCACCATAGGCTTGCCTAACGGCGACGTTAGGCTCCAACACGACTTATAGTGGGTTTTGGGTCATGATAGCTTGGTATCAGAGCTCAGGTTCATTTGGGTCTCATGAGTCATGATCCAGTCTAGTAGAGTCTTGCGGATCAGTACGGAGACGTCTGTACTTATCTTCGAGAGGCTACAGAGCATTTAGGAGCACTTCCCTTCTTGATTCCTTGTCGTGCAATTTGATTCCATTGAAGCTTATGCCTTTATTTCTTTCCTAATCAATCTTACGTGATGTGGACCGTTGGTTATCAATAGAGCATCGAGGAGGATTAATGGTACTCCAAATGGTCTAGTAGAGCCGTGCGGATCAGTATAGAGACGTCTGTACTTATCTTCGAGAGGCTACAGGGAATATAGGAGCACTTCCCTTCTTGAATCCTCATCGTGCGATTTAATTCCATTTAAACTTATGTTTTTATTTCTTTTTTACTCAATCTTATGCAAAATGGAGCACTGGTTATCAATTGGTCATCGAGGAGTTGTAATGGTACTACAGATGTGGTGTAGGATATTTTTCCTCGCATATTCGATTGTGCTATTGTCGTCGCCTCGTGGAGGGATGTTCTGTCATTTCGGAGCAATGCTAGTGTTGCCTACGATTTCACTGCTACGTGTAGTGTATTATGATGTTCTGTCATTTTGTGTGTCTTTGCAATGAATGACTCGAAAGGATGATTATTCGGTCCATGGTTTGGAGGTTCGACATTTAATTTCAGCGGAAGAGGCAATTAACTATGGATATTCATGCCTCGGTTGACAGAGTATCGAGACTGGATATTTTCGGACGTGGTGGAATTCACGTTTGTGTTGTGGTGTCTTCATCCTTGTTGGGAACGCATTAAGGTTCCTCGGTGTTATGGTCTTCTTTGATTTGCCTTTGAGGCAGGGTGTTGTGAAATGGTGCCTGAGAAGCAGTTGTCAGAGATGGCGATGTATGTTGGCTTCAAAGTCTAATTGACGCTCCTAATGTAGATGGCTCGAGGGAGATGATCTTTATGGAGTCTTTCAAAGTTGGTGGCAGATTATCTGTTCGGGTGCTACAAAGATGGATTCTGATTTGAGGCAGTATCTTGGCAACAAGGAGGGAGGAAGGACATGGTGAGAGGTGTCTCGCGATGGTTGAATTACTAGCAGGTCAAGTATGAAAAGTAGAGGTCGAGAAGTTTCTTAAAGGAGATGGTTTAACCAAAGTGGGAGTGGTAGAGTAGCGTACAGATTTTGGGGTAGGATAGCCACATGCCTTGATAAAAGTTTAGAGTGATTTGGGAAATAAGGGTAGACAGTGACTAAGTCTATAAACTTCATTCGGGGCAGTGGATACTATATTGAGAAAAATTGAATATGACTAGGAGGAGTTTGCCTGAAAGGAAGAGGGGTGTGAAAGCTTGATTATCGGTTTTTTGGATGAAACATGACTTCGAGTTTAGAACGTATGGTTGGACTTTCAGTTGATGCTAATGGGGGATGAATAAACTCTTACATCTGGTGGGTGAGCATGGGCTCAAGAGGGTTTTCTGATTTCGTGGTAGTTGTACCCAGGGAAACGTCGTTGGAAGATGTCGGTATGGAATTTCACAGGTGGGATATCTACTGTGAGCAGGTTAGCGGTTGCGCGATTTTGATGAAGTTTTACGAAGAGTTCTACTTACTACCCAGCAGGAGGTCGAATGAGCGATTGTGATTGATAATTGGGGGTGTTCATGAAATTCTTAACAAGAGATTATGAGGAATTTGCCACGTTATCGGTGCAAGATCACGGTAATTGAGAAAGAGGAATCATTGTGGGTTCTACCTTTATGTGACTGTAGCTTAAAGCTAAGTGGGGGACCCCACCGTCTACGATTGGATCGCATGGTTGTCTGCTTGTGTGGTTTCTGGTTATCGGTGCATTGGTGGATTATTTATGACTAAGAAAATGGAACACCCGGGGTAACTCGAGCAAAGAACTTGATGAATGTGTGATATATTTCGCCTTATCAATTCATGTGCATGTTATGGGAAGACTCAGAGTTTATGCTTTTTGTGGATGTGAAATACAAGGAAAATAATTCATCATGTTGTTTCTTTGGGAGTGTTCATGAGCTAACAGAGCGTTGGAGTTGGATTGTATTCGGGACCAGGTCAGAGTGGGTGACTTTCAACAATGGTTCAAGTAGGTGCAAAAATTAAAGTGCAGTGTCTAAGGATCTTGGGTCCGTTCTATGGTTAAGGATTGAATTTTTGCAGTGGATTATGAAAGGGACTTGGAGTGTTTGTCTGTTAGCACCGAGGGTCAGCGGTGCGATGTTAGAGAGATGGAAGAAAACAACTTCGGATTCGTAGAGGATCTTTGAGAATAGGTTTACCAGTTGGAGATGCTATTGTGCACATAAGGAGGGTATGTGATGGTTCATGGGTAAAGACGATGTGGTCTCATGAACTGGTTCACTCGGGATGAGTGTTGTTGGGTTTCGTTAGGCTTTGAATGGAGTTATTATTATTTCAAGGCAAGTCAAGAATAAATTGGAATAAGTAGGGTCGGTTAGTAATAGTTTGAATAGGCATGATTGTGGCAATGATTAGTTCCTTCGGCGTGTTAAGTTATACAGGTGGTTTTTGGTTGTATGTACGGGCTTGACAGCCACCGTAATTTTCTTGATTTGGGAGGTATTCGATTCCTATGGCCTTGTTGAGTAAATGGATCCCGAAAGAGTTATGGCGATTTAGACCATGACTTGAGGTTTGTATTTTCTGCGGTCGGGGGAGTTCAGTTATGTGTTGCAATGGTTCTTCTAAAATGAGTTAAGTGAAAGGTTTCTAGCCAATGAAGTGTTTATTCTACTAGTAGTTTGGGGGTTATGATGAATTCTTGTACTCTCGCGTAGCGGCATGATAGGTGCAGTGAGCGCCATAGGAATTGGAAGTTGAGGATCAAGGTTGCGACTCGGTGTTGATAAGAATGTGACGAGATCGGATGGGCAAGGAAGAATTCATATGTTTAATTAGAGTAATATGGCATTATCTTAGTTTCATCTGAGAATGGTGTTCTTTGCTACCTGGTGCGGAAGGTCGTGGGAGCGTATCCCACGGGAAAATTGTATAAGTGTGACATATTAGTCACTTGATTGTTAAGTATTGAAACAAAATTCTGGTACTATCGCTAATGTGAGAGTTTATGCCTGAAAGGCGCTCTATTCCTTTGGTTATGGACTGTGGGAGTTTGTTCCGGATTGGATGGCTGCTCATGTGTGTCATGAATAGGGCCATCATGGATCCTTGAAAGGTTTTTGGCCCAGTATGGTATGATCAAAATCGGCTTGAGGTCTGTTGGTGGTCTTAATGTGAATGTGTGCTCTACATCAGGTCGGATATGTTCATTTGGCATAACATTACTTATGGAGGAGTCTTCAGGCGTTGGATGTTATTCCCGCCATCAGCTATTCCATGTAATACTCTATTGTGCCGGTGGGTTGTGAGACAACTTGATTATTTGCACATGTGTTGTGATCCCTTGTAGCATCTTGTGTTATATGAGCAAGATGGCTCTCGAGATGCAGGCCATTTATTACACCTTAGTCGTGCTTGGGATTTTGTACCGTATGCACTATTCGTCTCCCCAGGGTTGTATTATGCACTTGGCGTGCTTGTGGTCAATATTCGGGCATTTCGTAAGTATAAGCATTTTGGCTTGATGGGTGTTTCCTTATTGATTGTTATGGGTGGATCAGTTGGCACGGCGCCACGGGTATATTCTAAGATAGAGCCATAACATCGGTTTGGTCATTTTATTCGTTACGCGGGCTAGATGGTTCCTTGCCAAAGTTTGTTCTTCCCTATAAGTCACATTTGAGTTGTAGCTAGTTGGCACTTTGATGGCGTTGTATGAGATTTTAGACGATGTTTGCGGTAGCTTATTGCCCGAGCAGCTTGTACTGGGAGAGACGAGGTTATTTCACCTGAGATCAGTGCGATCGGATTTATGTAGGGTATATTAGAGAGAAAATATCGTTATTCGGTTCATAATGAGGTAATAGTTCTTGTCAGGTGAAGGGACTCCATGATTTATTGATTTGGTTAGGTGGGTATGAGTTTTTACACATCTCTTTCATCGTGGCAGTATTGCGATAGTTAGAACATGGATTGTATGTGTTATGAGGTGTATTGCGGGCATCGAATTCGTGAAATTGCAGCTACTATGGTCAGAGGATATTATTATGGGCAAAATACTTAGGTGGTGCATGGTGTAATTTCAGCATAGGTGCGTGATCATGTTTTGGTACAATGTCTAGTGATTGATGTAGTGTTCGTATGCTAAAATCGAGTCTCGTGGAGAATTCCGGATATTGGAATTTAGTTCTAAGGCTTGTTAGCTAAGGTTATAAGGAGGATCTACAGTCTGGCTCGATCTAATGCGCTCACATGGGTTATGGTGGCACGAGCAGGGGCATGAGGTGTTGAATAGTAATTTTGGACAACTCCAGAACGGTTCTTGGGCACGTTCAAGGACGAACATATGTTTAAGTGGGGGAGAACGTAACGACCTGAACGGTGGTTTTGAGCTCTAGCGCGTCATTTGGATGTTTGAGGCATTGAGTAGCTTCACTTCAGGTATTATGACTTGTACGTGTGGTCGGGATTGAATTTCGGGAAGTTCGGAGTTGATTTGGAAAGAAAATTCTAAATTCAAAAGCTTTAATTTGGAAGAGTTGACCAAGGTTTGAACTTTGAGTAAATGACCTCGGAATCGGGATTTGAAGGTTCCAATAGGTTCATATTATGATTTCGGACTTCGGCGTATGTTCTGGTTAAGTATCGGGTGATCCTGGGGCATTTCAGCGCTTAATATGGAAGTTGCCATTTTGAAGGTTTTAGAATTTCATAATTTTGGTTTGAAGTGGACTTTGGTGTTATCGATATCCGTTTGGGGTTCCGAGCCTTGAAACAGGTTCACATCGTGATATATGACTTACACGTAAAATTTGGCGTCATTCCGGAATGTTTACGTGTGATTCAGATGCGTTCGGCGAAGGATGAAGGTTTGAAAGTTAAAAGAGTTTAAGAAATATAGTTTGATCTTTACTTATTGGTTTCGATGTTGTAATTTTTGTTCCAAGCTTTCGGACAAGTTTACATAGGGTATATAAACTTGTTAGAATGGTTGAACGGGGATCCTCGGACCTCGGGTGAGTTTTGGGGTTGTTCCCGACCACTTTTAGGTCTTTTGGAACTGCTGCTAATTGGTTTCGAGGGTGTGAAATGTGATGGAGGAGGTTTGGGCCGTGATCGTGAAGAGCAAAGTGTTGTTCCAGGCCTTGTGAATCGCGATCGCAGAAGGAATTTCTACTGTCAGTGATCTGGCTTCAGAAGCTTATATCTTGCAATCTATAAGGAATTTGGAGATGATCCAAAAAGAAAGTGGTAGACCTTTGAATCAAATTTTCAGAGAATCAAACTGTTTGTCATTTAAAATTTTGTGCTAAATGTTATGGCGATTATACTGAAGGGTGTCTATGAAGAAGAAAACACATATTGTACATTGCGATCATGAGATTTTGGCCGCGACCGAGATGAAGGAAACGTTGCTAGAACTTTTGTTAACCATTATCGTGTGTCTTATGACCGCGGTAGCGAAGAAGGAGGCGTGACAGGTGTATTAAACATCCAATTTCAGGATTTTGAGCTCATTTCTTCACATTTAAGTTCTTGGAGCACATGTGGGGCGATTTGGGGTGATTCTTGAAGATCCATTTCACCATATATCATAGGGTAAGTTATTCCTACTTGTTTCGAGTTAAATACATGGGTTATATATGGATTTTAACATGGAATTTGATAGAAATTGTGGAATTTTTGGAAGAAATCCTAGGAATGATATTTTTGGATTTTGACCACAAAATTAAACATAAAATTGGGAACAAATTATATAATTGAGTTTGGGGTTCTATGGGTAACATTTATCTTCAAAACATTTTGAAATCCGGGCACGTGAGCCTGGGGTTGACTTTGTTGACTTTTTGAGCGGAGTTGAGACTTGTTATAAATTTATTAATTAAGAGTTTTGGGGTATATTTTGATTGGTTTGCATGTTGTTTGACTAGTTTCGGATCGATGGGCACCGGTTTGAGGTTTTAGAGAGGTGTTGGAGCCGGTTATCAGATTTCGAAGCGAGGTAAGTCTTCTGTCTAACTTTGTGAGGGAAAAACTACCCCCTAGGTGATGTAGATGTCATGTGCTACTAGTTGTGGGTGTTATATACGCACGAGGTGGCGAGAGTCCGTACGTATCTAAAGCATGTTTATGTCCGGGTTGAATTAGGACTTTATCATGTAATATTTGAATTATTTGAACTCATTTTTGCTAGCTTAATTAAGTGAATTAATAATTGAAATTGATTTAGGAATATATATTAGTTGTTGGCAAAATATTTGATAAACAATAAAGGGTATATCCACTTTATGCCCATGTGCTTGATTGTAATCATGTGACTCGTAATTCGATAAGTTCCTTCCTTCTTGTGGACAGGGCCAATGCCTCGACACTATATTGAGATGCATCTCTAGTTCGTGCCGGTCGACACTCAGTAGTGTACACATCACTCTATAACGGGTCGTACGACCTCGCCATAATCGTGCGTTATATCGGTAGCGATCAGAATATTCGCGAGATATTTCCTTCTAATGATGCCTAGCATTTTATATGGTATTCCTTATTCGTTTGATACTGGCACTTGATATATCTGAGCTGTTGAGATAGAATATGAGATTGAGAAATTTATACCTTTAAAAGAAATTTTGGAAGATTATATAAATTATAGTCTTACCCCATTATTATTGTTGTGCTTCATATCCGTTTATGATTTATCATACAACTTTATTGGACCTCTAGTGAGTGTCGATGTCGACTCGTCGTCACTACTTCTCCGGGGTTAGGCTAGATACTTACTGGATACGCATTGATTTACGTACTCATGTTACACTTCTGCACTATATGTGCAGCACTAAATGTGCAGGATCTAACAGGTTCCTTTGGTGGTCATCCTAGCACGTAGGCGCAGTTGCTGAGGAGACTTTTGGTGAGCTGCATTCTAGGCTACGTATCGCAGCCCACAGAGTCTCCATCGTATTATTTACTCTATCCTGTCTTTTTTACATTTTGGACAGATATTGTATTATGATTGCACTCCTTAGTAAATGCTTATGCACTTGTAACACCGACTTTTTGGATATTTCCACTTTTATTCAGAAAGACAAATAAAAATATTACGAAAGAGATATTTGACATAGAAGAAGAATTCACAAAGAAGAACAAAATGACGTTGTTTGTCTAAAATCATCGCTTGGTTGACAATTATATTGTCTTTCTAAAGTTGTCTTAATTAACACAATTTTGAGACATGACGTGAATAATGTATATTATTTAAAGCTAGAGCAAAAGGTTGATCTTTAATATAAAGCTAGAGGAAGAAAAAAAAAATTTACCTTATTTTTTAATAATTAACTAGAGATATACGTGCAACACCCGTACATGAAACTAGTATTAATTTATAAATGTTCATAACTAAAAAATTATGGGGATTACGTTCAGTGCCTTAAAGCTTGCAGCTCACCTATTAGCAGGTAGACGCCTCCCTTCACGCACACATCTTGCAAACACTATTCTGAATAAATGAAAATACACTACCAAAATTCGATTTCAAATTGAATGTCATATATTTAATTTCTCTCCGTTCACTTTTACTTGTCTACAATAAATTTTGCACTTTATGTAAGAAATAATAAACCAAGTATAACTTTTACCGTAATATCCATAATAATAATAATAATAATATTTTAAAATGTCTTGAGAAATAATTTGGAAAATAAATAATTAATGACAATGGTAAAATAAGAGAAAAAGTTATTTTTCTCTTGGTTTTCTAAAATGGACAAGTAAATATCAAAATATATGTTTAGTGTATTGGACAAGTAGCAATGAACGGATGAAGTACTTTCTTTTCACCTATTTTTGAAATGGGCTAAAACCAACATTTCATTTTTCAAACTATACCGTAGTGAGAGAGAGAGAGAGAAAGAGAGATTATCGAGGAATTGGAGTTATAATCAAAGTCTCAAAATTTCATGAAATTCTCAAGACTATTTTCGTCTACCTCATTCTTGAAGAGTTCAAATTCCATTTCATCCACCAAAGAACTTCACGGTCACCTCATCAGAACTGAAAAACACACCGACCCTTTTGCAATTTCAGACGTTATCAGATTCTACTCCCTCTTCGCTACATCCGTACACAAAGCCCTTCTCTCTTTTAATCAAATTGAACGGCCAACATTGCCAATTTGGAATTACATGATCCGTGGGTTGTGTAAGAGTGATCAGCCCGTTGCTGCACTCCACATGTTTGACAAAATGCGTCAACAAGGATTTCATGGCAATAACCTCACTTTTATTTTCATCTTCAAGGCTTGTGTGCAACTTTCGGATGTTGTTCTTGGACGGGCAGTTCATGTTAATGTTCTGAAGCTTGGGTACCAGTCTTACTTATATGTGTGTAATACTCTGATTTATCTGTATGGATCTTGTGGTGATTTAGCTGGGGCTAGAATAGTGTTCGATGAAATGTCCGACAGAGACTTAGTATCATGGAACTCATTGATTTGTGGATACAGTCAATGTAATAGGTTTCGTGAAGTATTGAGTCTTTTTGGTTCAATGCAGGCAGAAAATGTGAAGGCAGATGCGGTGACTTTGGTCAAAGTAGTACTAGCTTGTAGCCATATAGGGGATATTGACACTGTGGATTTTGTGGCAAAGTATATTGAGGATAATTATGTGAGAATTGATGTCTACTTAGGGAATACATTGATTGATATGTATGGTAGACGTGGATTGGTTTTCTTAGCTGAAGAAGTTTTTGCTAAGATGGAGGAGAGAAATGTTGTTTCGTGGAATTCCATGATCATGGCATATGCTAAAGCAGGGAATTTAATGGCTGCAAGGGAGCTTTTTGATAAGATGCACAACAGGGATGTGATTACTTGGACTTCTATGATCACAGGATATTGTCAAGCTAATCGATTTTCAGAAGGTATTGCACTTTTCCAAGAGATGATGGCAATTAAGGTTAAGCCTGATGAAATTACAGTCGCTAGCGTACTCTCTGCTTGTGCACATTTAGGTACACTTGATGTGGGTAAGGCAGTGCATGATTACGTTCGTCAGCATGGCATTAAAATGGATATTTACTTAGGGAATGCATTGGTGGATATGTACTGCAAATGTGGATCTGTTAACACAGCCTTGGGAGTATTCTTTAGCATGAACAGAAAGGACACTGTTTCTTGGACTTCGATAATCTCGGGCCTTGCAGTGAATGGTTTTCATGACAATGCACTTCAGCTGTTCTCCCAGATGTTAGAATGTTGTAAGCCAACTCATGGTACTTTTATCGGCGTACTACTTGCTTGTGCTCATGCAGGTTTGGTGGATAAAGGTTTGGAATACTTCGATAGTATGGAAAAACATCATGGATTGCTGCCAGAAATGAAGCATTATGGTTGTGTTGTTGATTTATTGTGCCGCTCTGGTAATTTAAATAGAGCATTTGAGTTTATAAATCTTATGCCTATGGCTGCAGATGTCGTTTTGTGGAGAATGTTGCTTAGTGCTTGTAAACTTCACGGTAATGTGGTTCTTGCTGAAATTGCTGCCAACAAACTTCTTCAATTAGATCCTGATAATGGTGGTAATTATGTTCTGTCATCGAGCACTTATGCGACTGCAGAGAGGTGGGATGATGCAATGAAAATAAGGCAATTGATGAATGATGGTACAGTACAAAGGCCGTTAGGATGGAGTTCAATTGAAGTAAATGCGATCGTCTAGCATTGAATGAACCATGTCTTTAAAAAAGTATCTGAAACAAAGGCTTCCGCCACATAGTACTATTTGTACATATTATCACAAGATTGAGTACATAGGTGCAATAGTTGTTGAAGGCACGTGAAATCAAGGTGCACTTCATGGCTTCCTTTAGGATTAAAAAGCTTAATACGAGTTGCCAACTCATGCATGAGTTCGGTTTGCTTTTCTTCAGCACTATAATTCTATAAAGATGAAGGTCTCGAAATGTATACTGATTGTTGTTTGACACCTAAAACAGCATATTAAGTTTGATTCTGGAGTAGCAAATTGTATTTATGATCTCTGCTCCCCGGATGCCTGCCTCTGTGCCACATCTAACACTGTAAAATTTGAGTGATGGTCGGAGCATACTCCTTGGAAGATAGGGCTGTGCATGTAGTTGTAACAGCATAATCGGAAGGAATGTTGCTGCAAAGGTCTTGCTTGTTGATTATTTACTTTTTCAGTCATACTGTATATTTCTAAATCATGTTCATATCTGGTATTTATCCTAGTCATCATGGGTTGACATTAAACCTTGTGTAAAAGTTCTAGAAGTGGACAAGCCAAATTTCATGGGAATTTTTGGACGAGTGGCTGAATGCTCAGTAGCTCTACATTATTCATGCCCATAATTTCCTTCTCTACAAGTTTCAAGTTTTTCTTTTCTTCTATTCATACTTCTAGCTGAAAGAGGTGAAATGGATACCAACTTTCAGTTTAGGCTACACTACCAGTAATTTTTATTCCACGCAGCTATAGTTTGAACATGACCTTGATGGCATTTCCACAGCGAGAAGAGAACTGGTCTCAAAGGCTTCTTCCACCCCCTCTTGAGTAAACCTATACCTGTGGGTTATGAGAGGCTTCACATCTATTTTACCAGTTCTGAGAAGTTCAATGCAGAGTGGCCATGTATTTCTATATCTGAAAACGCCTATGACATCCACCTCCCTATGACACGACAAAAAAAATGACTGATTGAAAATTTTAGGAGGTATTCTAGAGAGCATATAGATATCATAGAATCACAAATACCTTGCAGCAGCTGAAGTAAGAGGGAGAGTCATCTCGCTTTGGCCTAATCCAACGAGGCAAACCTTACCACCAGCATGGGTGGCTTGCAGAGCCATAGACATAGTCTTGTTAAAACCAACACAATCAAAGGTCATATCCACAGGACCTCCCATTGCATTGCATATTTGTCCCACTTCATCCTCTACATCCTGCACCTCAAACATTGCATGAAACAGCCATATTTGGCCATTAAGGGAAAGGCTACCACAATATATTGGAACAAAAAGATGAGAACCTCTACATTGGAAGAAACTTTAATGATCTCATCCGCACCATGGCCTTTGCCGAAAGATAAAGGCTGATCATCTATATCAACAATGACTATCTTCGGTGATCCAAAAGCACGAACTGCCAGCATAGTGACAAGGCCGATGGGTCCTGCACCTATAATGATTATTTTGGTTTCTGGACCTACCTTGGCACGACGACAAGCATGAACACCAACACTCAGAGGTTCACACATTGCCCCTTCCTCCAAGCTTACATTATCCGGTAATTTAAAACACAGATCTGCAGGATGTACCACCTGATGCAGACAAATTCCACACTTCTTATGAAGCCTAGTAAAGGATTTCAAGAGAAGTAAATTCTTTATCAGTATGGGTCTCGGGTCTCTGGACAACTCTCAGACGTCAGCCATCCTAAGACTATTCTTGAGGATAAAAAGGCTGTTTATCTATGTAAGTTCGGTAGCTCTGAGAAAGTCTGAAGTGAAGCCCAGCCTCAAGTATCCTGTTATTCTGCTTTGGGGAAAAAGATTAAGCAGATACTTTACCTGATTGGCTAAAGCACCATCAGTTGGAGGAGAGCCAAAGAATTTCATTTGACAGTAGAGATTGTAGCGACGTCTTTGCATAAGTGGCACAGCCTGCAACTAATACCAGGCTCCAAAGCTACGCGATTGCCGATCATCAGGTTCTTCACCTGGCTACCAACTTGCTCTACAATTCCAGCACACTCATGCCCAAGTACCATCGGCCTTTAACCACGAAATTTGCTACTCTCATATTCTGGATCATACAAATCATAGTAATTTAGCTAAGTACTTTATAACACTTGCTCCGTATCACCAGTCTTCTATCTAGCTTGAATCATCAAGCATTAATAATTGAAGGAGTCTTATCTTGACAATTAAATAGACCCAACTTACCTTGAAATGATGGATATCACTTTGTATACGGTAAAACAGGGCCCACACCTTGCGTGAACTGATCGAGACCGGAATATGATAGATTAAGGTTCGGCCTTGAACCCATACCAAACCGTGGTCCGAGGTTACACCGTCAAAGCTCGAGCCCACGGGACAGAACAAAATTGAGATCGAGGGAAATTTGCTGAACCGGATAACTGAAAGACGAAATATCCGTGATCGAGCATAGATCACGGCGAAGATCTTGGCATGTATCAAGGATAGGCCGATTAATTAGCCAATCATGAGATTTCTTACTTCATTTAGAATTGTACGAAGAGTATGACTCCCCTACTATATAAAGGGGGTCTGATCATTTGTAAAACACGTTACATTTACGCAATACAAAGCAATACACTGTCTTTTTCCAGCTTTCATTATCTTGTTACTCTATTCTTATATCAGTTGAAACTTCTCTTGGTTCAAGGATGATCAAACTCGAGGTCCAAGGCTATTCGATTCGTTTGGTTTGTATTTATTTCTTTTATCGTCAATTCCAGTATTAATATATCCCCTTTATTTGTGCCGAGTTATATCACTTATCCTTAAAACCATGTATAAATTCAATTGTTATCCGTTTTTAGGGTAAACAGTTTGACGCTCCCCGTGGGGCTAAGGATAATAGTGATTGTCTGGTACTCACTTTCGTAACACACACTATTTTACACTTGTTCTTGTAAGTATCTTTCATTCCATGATCAAAATGTCGAACTCTCAAGTAGCACCCGTGCACGTGGACAATGACTCGGTCACCATGACAAGAAGGACAACATAGCACCAGGGAACGACGTACCTCTAGCTGGCTTCGATGGAGTTCCGGCTGTAGATCCAATCGACGTAAGCTCGCATGTAGCCATCAATGCAAATTTGGACGTCGATCCCGAGAGTAGCATCCGTAGGGATGTTTGATTGGTCGCTTAGAGCACACATGGCAGCGAAGATGCCGGAATCAGCCTTTGGGTGATCTTCGAGATGTTGCAGGTTCAACAAGCCGCGATAGCCCAGCTCCAAAACCAGAATGATGCACCAAGTAGGATCGAGCCCGAGCCGTCCCAGGAAGTTGCTCATAGGGTTGAGTCGGTGTCAAGGAAATCGAACGGGAATGAATTGGGGGTCGATCCCGCAATCATGAAGATGCTCGAGGAACTAACGAAACGAGTTGAGTCAGGGGAAAAGAAGATCAAAGAAAACGAAAAGAAGGTGGAAACTTATAACTCTAGGGTTGATCAAATCCCGGGGGCACCAGCAATATTGAAGGGTTTGGATTCCAAAAAGTTCGTACAAAAGCATGCCCCCCCGAGCGCGACTCCCAAACCGATCCCTAAGAATTTCCGCATGCCCGAGATTCCTAAGTACAATGGGACGACCGACCCAAATGAGCATGTCACCTCTTACACATGTGCAATTAAAGGGAATGATCTAAAGGACGACGAGATAGAACCCATGTTACTAAAGAAATTCGGGGAGACCCTGTCAAAGGGAACTATGATATGGTACCACAATTTACCACTTAACTCTATTGATTCTTTTGTTATGCTTGTGTCACACCCCTTTTTTACAAATACTCAACTAAACCCTCTTAAAAATAATAAAAAAAAATTGCAAAGTTCGAAAAGAGTTTTCAACTTTGAAAGTGACAAAAGATTGTGTTCAAGAGGATTAATTCAGAGTCGCCACCTGACATTTGGTTTCGGTGTGTCAGGTCATCGTTTTTTAGAAATAACTTTTCCTTTTAAAACACTTTAGACTCCAAAACTAAGTTTGCACCAGAGATTCGGGTAAGGAAGTTCATTTGACTCGGGAGAAGGTGTTAAGCATTCCCCGAGTCCCGTAACTAGTACGGTTGCGTACTCGATCCAGTTGGCTTTTAATAATACTCAGGTTGAGGTAAAAAGAAAAATAAACACACAAAAGAAAGCAAACGCAAAGGGTTCGAGGTTGTCCCTACCTAAATAAAAGACAAATATAAGAAAAATAAAAATAAAAATAAAATACTACACTATGCTTTCTTCGCAACTTCGTCATGGCCTCCAAAATATTTACAAAGTTCTTCGGGGCATTCCCCGGAATAAAATATACAAATCCTTCAGGGCATTCCCCGGATATAATAATCAACTAATGGGACAACCTCTTACCTAAAAATAAAAGGAAGAAAACCTAAAACATAAATGCCCTAAAAATTTGCCTGCCCAAATGTGATCGGCTTAGTGTGCTACTAGCGCCCCCCAAATGATTTAAGATAAAATAATCAGGTTGTTTCCTAAATCCATCAGTTCATCTCAAGCTAATTCGTAAATAATTCACGTCTCACACAGTTCTTAATTTTTAACTTTTCGAACTCGTTAAGTTCCGGGCAAAGACAATTTCAAGGAAATGAAGGATGTCCAATTGCTTTTGTTAGTAAGTGAAATTCCCACATAGTAAATGATAACCTATTAAATTTAAGAAACAAAGCTCGGCATAATTACTAGAACAAAAAAAAAATCATTCAATAGTCACATTAAAATATTCACAGGATCACACCAAGCAAAACGTCATCTACATATGATATCAAAAGGATTAAATAGATAGGGAAAGAAGTTTGACCTTGAAGTAGCTTTTTCAATAGTAGAGCTTCCCCAAAACAACTTACAGTTGACAAACCAAAGAAAAATCCAGCGATGGGAACTCCGCGGAGTAGTAAATAGCAACAAATATTGAACAGGAGCCGAGAACAAATACGAGCTCAAAGCTCAAATCAGAAAACCCGAGCAAACCCGAAACCTTTCAACTCAACTCCATTTGAACGATTCTCAACTTCTTTTCGAAGTCGTAGACAGAACGAAACCAAAATTTTTTTTTTGCAAAATTTTTAGATCTGAATAGTTAGAAACTGAAACTAAAAGGCGAAACTGTTATCTTTTGGAATTTTTTGAAGAACCAAATCAATGAAAGTATAGGATGAGAATACAAGTAATTTCGATGGGAAGATATGTGTTTTTGGATTTGTTACCTATGATTTCATCGGAAGAACTAAGAACAACTCCACAATTTTCATTCGATTTTTCTCTGTTTTGTACCGTCTTCCCTCTTTACTCTATCTATGTATGTGATCTTATCCCTTCAGAAAATTGGTGTTTTTTGGTTGTTTTTCCGACGAGTCTTGCGAAGGTGGCTGGCAGCAGTTGATTTGGTGGTGAGGAGGTGAGGCTGGCCGGAGTTTTTGTTGGGGATGGGGGGAATGGCGACGGTTGCTGGCGGCTTAGGATTTTGTGGTGTTCCGGCGAATAAGGCTGTCGGCAGCAGCAGCAGCAATGAGTTAGGGTGGTGAGAGTGGTCGTTTTTGTGGGTATGGGCTAAGGGCTATTTGGGCCAAGGGGTTAATGGGCTCTAAATTTACACAATTGAGCTAAAAATGTAAAATGATTCTTAATTGATTTTAATAAATTATTATATTTAAAATAAAACTAAAAATTAAAATTGAAACTATTTTTGATATTTTTAAAGATTATATTAAAATAAAATAGGTTCAAAGAAACATATCCTTCTAAAAATACCTAATACGTGAATTAAATAGAGAAATATGGAATTATTTTTGTAATTTTTAATTTTTGTGATAAGATAAAGTAAAAGAGTTAAAACTAGTTAAAATAACGATATTAGGCCTAAACTATATATTAAACGCTAAAATGTATAAAATCTCGGGAAGGGTCAAACATTACATATCTACAACTGCCCCACTTTGACTGGAAACACGAAGAGTTTTCAGACAAAGAACGACGAGACATATTTTTTTGACCCAACCCTTATTTAGATAGACCAAAAACTAAAAAAAGGGAGAATGTAACCGAGCCCTGGTATCTGAGCTGCATACATATCCTTGGCTATAAAGGAATCAGACCACATGTAGTTCAGAGGTAGGAAAAGTGATGGAGTATACCGAGGTGGAGAGTCGAGGTAAGTGCCGTCGAGGTTCTGGTCCGCGGTTCCTGTCGTTACATCAAATATAAAAGGAAAAATTACAGCAAAATAAAATAAAGAAAAATACAAGATCCTATCTACTTCTTATCTCGAATCTTCCTTGAATTTCTACTTGATCCTTCAACACGAAACTGAAAATTTACCCTATTTTTCAGGTGGGCATCCTGGTGACTTGAATTTGAAGAAAAATGGAAGTTCGCCCTATTCTTCAGGCAGGCACCTTGCTGCTTGCATTTAGAATAAACTTGAACTTGGAGTAGACTTGAGCTTGCAAACCTTGCCCTTCAGGCGGCTCGTGCTACTTCTGATTTGACTTAAAGACTAGAGGTTAACCCTATTCTTCAGGCGGGGTCCTGCTGCTTCTAACTTAAACTTGAAACTGAAACTTGACCCTGTTATTCAGGCGGGATTCTCCTGATGCTTCTTGAATTTGGAAATTGAAAGTTGAACCTGTTCTTTAGGCTGGGCTCCTGGTGCCTCTCTGACTTGAAATTGTAAACTAAAAGCTGACCCTGTTCTTCAGGAGGGACTCTCCTGATACTTCCCTAACTTGAAATTGAAAGTTGACCCTGTTCTTCAGGCGGGATTCTCCTGATGCCTCTCTGACTTAAAATTGTAAACTGAACATTGACCCTGTTCTTCAGGCGGGATTCTCCTGATGCTCCTGTAACTTGAACTTGAAAACTGAACGCTGATCCTGTTCTTCAGGCGCGCTCCTGACGCCTCTTTGTCTTGAACTTGTAAACCGAAAGTTGACCCTATTCTTCAGGCGGGATTCTCCTGATGCTTCTTGAACTCGATAATTAAAATTGACCCTATTCTCCAGGTGGGTGCCTGCAATCACAACAAAATAGACAAAACAAAGAAAATTTTCTGCCCCAGTTTGTACCAGGAACATTTTTGAGTGTTAGTTGAATCCCATTTATCAAGCGAATCCTAAAAACTCGAAAACTAAATCTTTGAAAATTTGAAATTAAAATCCCATTATCCAGGAGGGTCCTGAGAGCTTAAAACTAATCCTTGAAAATTTGAAATCAAATCCCATTATCCAGGAGGGTCCTGAGAACTGAAAATGAACTTACCTGAGTCATGCTCTCTTTCTGGAAGATCCCTGCAGAAAGAACAAAATTCCTTGACCTTGAACCATACTTTCCTTATGGAGGATCCCTGCAAATCGAACAAATTTTCTTTCCCGTGTTCCAAACAAATAAAATCTTGTTAGCTAGAAGATGTGGTGGTTAGCTTGTGGCATTATTGCTGAAGATGTCTTCTTTTGCCACTGTCATGCTTTGTTCTGATTAAAAGTATAAACTAAGTCTGACTAAACTAAAAATTGACCCTATTCTCCAGGCGGGACCCCTGAACTTAAGAAAACTAAAGACTAGCAACTGGAGGAAACTAAATTGACCCTATTCTCCAGGCAGGACCCCTGAACTTAAGGAAAACTAAAGATTCTTCCCAACTAGTACGATGCGTAGAAGGTAAAAAAACATTCTCAAACACCCTTTGTGCTGACAAAATTGGGCATGACACCTGAAAGATTCAAGCTTCCAAGTTTTGATTTGGACACAGTATTCGTCCCTGTTTCAAACAAAGAAAACTTGTGAGTTTAAAATATGGTGGTTGGTTTGTGGCCTTGACATTGAGGGCGATTGCTCTTGCACTTGTCATGATTAACCTTGGTTTTGACTCGGAAGACCTTGCTTGTTATTGGTTAACCACTTTCTCTGTTGACACTTACAAATGAAAACACCTCTGATCCGTTCAAGCCAATACCATACCCGATGTATTGTTCATGAATCGAAATTTACCGAACCTTTGCATTTCACATGAATCCCAAAGCACGACGACTGTTATCAAATCCGTGCACATATTGTTCTTTCCTGACTTTGTGCCGCTTTGATGTGCTAGCCAAATTCCGTTATGTGCAATTGAAAAACTTGTAGCAAATTTTGAAGTCATTTCTCACTTGTTCTGACCAAACTGACTCAAAAAGAGGACTTGAACAAAACAAGAGGAACAGAGTGAGGGACAATGGAAAGACATGATATCTAGCAAGAAAACTACAAAGTAGAAACCTATCAGACGTGGATACCAACTCTAATGACCATGACATGCATTTTTGGATTAATAGCCTAATCTGTCAAGAAAGTCTAATGTTCAAATCTTGTTATACCTCTAAGCTGTGAAACTGGGCTTCAATGCTCTGATTATCCTGTCTGATTCACGATCCTTATTCGACTTGTAGTGCCCAAAGGGTTTTCACCATCAAGCCTCTCTCATTTTCTCTTTCTCTCAACTCACCGTCGCCTTATGGTGCCTGTGAAGGTTTTCACCAATAAGACTCTCTCATTTTTGTTCTTTTCTTCTTATTTTCTTTGATTCTGCAAATGCCAAGGCATTAACCATGGTAAAAGTATCATATGTTCCTGGCATGCCTAACTTGGCACTCTCAAAAGATTATCCGGGAGGTCTTTTTTGGAATGTAATGTGGCTTTTAGACAGGGTTAGAAAGAAAGGATTTCATAAAGGCTCAAAATAACTATGAGAACGGGGTTAATTTATTTACAACTTTTGGAATCCATTCTAAAACATTTCCCAACTTCTAAACAAGGGAATTTGATTCTTTTTTTTTTTGAGATGAAATTTCTAAGAAGAACTACCCCACTCAGACTTCGTGGGATTATGAAATATTTTATTTGGTGCGACCGAACCATAAGGCTACCTACGTATCTTGTGATGACAAGAATCAGGTCAAACGTAGTTGAAAAGACTACGCTTTTGTCACGGCCCAAATTCTAACTCAGGTCGTGATGGCGCCCAACAATAGGGTTAGGCAAGCCAACACAAATTTCACTAAGTGTTCTTTCTTATTTCGATTAATTATTCCACCATATACCGAGTTAACAAGTTAAAATATGATATCGAAAGATAATGATCCAGATTTAAATCCAAAAGTATCCAAAGGGGGCGTAAGCCAATATACGAGCATATATATACAGTCCAAAATCCCAAAATAACTACTACGTGTGTGCCAGAGACTAGTGTCACGAGTATCACAGGCATACTAACTGGATATACAAAAGATAGAATATACAATCCCATTGTCTGAAATAAATAGACGGGAACATAAGCAAAAGGAACTCCATGGTGCTGCCTGAGGATCGCCAGGAGAAGCAGCTTACCTTGAAGTCAGGTCCTCTACAGTCAATATCTAGCTCCGGTCTGATAACCAGATGCACCAGCCTCAGAACCTGTACAGTTAAGTACAGAAGTGCAGCATGAGTACATAAATAAATATGTACCCAGCGAGTATCCCGTCTAATCTCGAAGAAGTAGTGGCGAGAGGTCGACTTGACACTCACTAAGGTCCGACAGTATAATATATGACAGGATATAATGAAATACAGTAGTCATGTAAGACCGTGAGCAGCAAATACGTGTCAAGTACATAAATCAAAGTACTACTGAAAATAAACAACAATGTACGCTTTCCTTTTCCCCAAATATCCGTCAAACCATTATCCATGAAACAGTACCCAATAGTCATGCGCACACAGGAATAAGACAACCGTCCGGAGTCGTAAGGGAGACATCTAAGTACCATTGGTCGTAAAGCTTCCCTCGCTCGCGAATCATACATGCGACTCGGGTGCTGACACATATATATACCGAATTATCATAAAGCTTCCCCCGCTCGCGAATCATACCTGCGACTCGGGTGCTGACACATATATACCGAATTATCATAAATCTTGCCCCGCTCACGAATCATACCTGCGACTCGGGTGCTGACACATATATACCGAATTATCATAAAGCTTTCCCTGCTTGCGAATCATACCTGCGACTCGGGTGCTGACACATATATACCGAATTATCATAAAGCTTCTCCCGCTCGCGAATCATACCAGCGACTCGGGTGCTGACACATATATACATATACCAATTTGCCAATAGGCTCGGTAGAGGCTATACTCGTAATAGGGATTAATTAACTAGAAATTCAGATGCAACTTCTACCATCTTCATGCTAGATCAAATACTAAGCAACTCAATGTACGCCTAAAGACACATATAAGGCACATAAAAGCATGCTTGTGAGCCCTAAAGCTACCCGACATGGCATAATAGTCGCTACTTACGAACTCTCGTCACTTGGTACGCACGTAGCCCCCAACACAAATACACATAGCATATAGAACACCTATGGGGACAATTCCCTTTTACAAGGTTAGAAAGGAGACTCACCTCGTGTTCAATCTACCTCTCGGACCAAGGATGCGCCCAAGACTTTGAACTCTACACCCGAGGACTTGCAACTAGCCAAATATTGTACAAGTATATCAATTCATGTTCAAAGTAGGGAAATTATCCTATTTATTCAATAATTTAACATTCTTGAAGAATTCCCAAAATTCAACCCCAGGCCCGCACGCTCGAATTCCGAAAATTCTCGAAGGAATCACTCACCCATAGCCTAAGGATCGTTAATATACGATTTCTACTTGAATTCATAGCAATAAACGAGTAGTTCATCAAATTCCTCAAGAACCCTAAGTTACTACCCAAATCTTGGGTTTTCTATGATTTAGTAGATAATTCAATTAGTAATTCATGTATTAAACTAGTACTAAAGTGGTATTAACTTACCTTATCAGTAGCTAGGTCGTGGAACCTCTTTCCCCAAGCTACCAAGTCTTTAATGGAGGTGAAGAATGAAAGACATGGGTAAAATCCTGAGTTTTAAATGAAAACACACTGCCTGGCCTACAGTGATTCCGCACCTGCGGCTCGAGGACCGCACCTACGGTCTCGCGCCTGCGAGCTAAAGCTCGCACCTGCGGAGCTGGACGAGTGGGGCTGGGGTCGCACCTGCGAAGGGATGACCGCACCTGCAGTTTCGCTCCCGCGGACCTTTGTCCGCACCTGCGAGAAAGGGGGACCTCACCTGGGGTCGCACCTGCGACTGGGCAACCGCACCTGTGGTCACACCAGATCAGGTGCACCAGCAGTTGCATCAGCTGGTTTTTAGCCCCGTTTGGTGCTCGAGGGGAACCTGGGCCCACCCGAGCCCCCGTCCAAACATACCAACAAGTCCCAAATCGTAATACGGACTCGCTCGAGCCTTCAGAACACTCAAAACAACGCTACAACTCAAAATCACCTCCCAAAACCCCTAGAATCATAATTTAAGAACTCCAAGTTCTTGATTTCTATAACGATGTGCCGGGCCGACCTATACTACTCGGAATGACACCAAATTTTGCAGGCAAGTCATAAGTGACATAACAGAACTATTACCAGTCTCAGAATTCTGTTCGGACCCCGATAACATAAAATCACACTCTAAACCAAATTTCAAACTTAAGGAAATTCTTATTTCTATATTGGGCACCGAAATGCTCCTGGGTCATCGAGAACCCATCCCGCATATACGCCCAAGTCTGAAATCATCATACGAAGCTATTAGAGCTGTTGGAACTCGATTCCGAGGTCGCCTGCTCAAAATGTTGACCGAAGTCAAACTTGGCCAAAAAAAGCCAACCTTAAGGAACCAAGTTTACCTATAGCCCTCTAAACTCTTCTAAATCCCGGACCACCCGTCCCCCCAATTCATAAATCACACAAAGTCGCTATGGAAAGTTTCATTTAGGGGAACGGGGTCCCAATACGCAAAACAACCGGTCAGGTCGTTAGAACTTTGTTGCTACTATTTTCTTTTCTTTCTCTTCTCTTTTTTCTTTTTCTCTTTTTTTCTTCTTTTGTTTTTTCGCAATTTTATTTTGAAATGAAGTTTATAAAACAAACCTTATGGGGCATGATTTTTTTTTCTTTTTTTATGACTCTAAATCGATTCCAAAATAGAGGAGGTCAAGAAAATAACATAGGCTCAGAAGGGGTACCGAATGGTATAAAGTGTTTGGATAGCTGAAAGAGGGCCTCCCAATCCCTGAAAATGCCAAGTATAACACATGCAACTTGAGGATGAAAAAGGAAGATCATGCGTATCATTTCTTTTGCAACTTTGGCATTGATATTACTGGTACGCCTTCCACCCTTTTTAGTGCCTTGTCAAGTACAAAACTCTCAATGTGTGATCTCTTCTTCACAATGGACGTGCTCCGTTAATTTGGATCAAACTCTCTTGGCTTTATCTTGTAACTTGAGATGCACTTGAACTCAAAGTTGCTTGCTTCAAATTGTCTAGGACGCACTCTCTTGTAACAAATTATTATCGTCCTCTTAACTCCCCAAACCATCTGCCATAGTTTCACACGATTCGGGCTTTAAATGATCTCAAAATGTCCAAATCTTTACTTATTTCCCTCAAATATTATCTTCAAAACTTGTTTCATTGCTTCGCGATTAGACTAACTTTTAAGACCAGGCTGAGAATTACGCGTGCATGTCATGTCACTAGAGCCAACATGAAAAGACTTATAAAAAGAAAAAGAGAACTAAACAAAACGGACAAGAAATGATAGAAAACGGGAGATTATATTAAACTGATAGTGAAAAAGTGTGAACAACAAAAACAAGCAAGAAAAACTTGGGTTACAACCCTGGAACAAACTTAGAAAACACTAACGAGTTACTACAATAAAACAAACTAGGAAAAACAAGAAGAAGAAGGGTGTGAGCCACAAGACCATATCCAGATTACAACCCTGAAATAATCCGGACGACAGAAGTGACAACAAAATGAACCACCAAAACTCCTTGTTGTCTAGCCAAGAAAGAAGTGTCTTTCCAATCACCAAGCTCGACATCTTAGCCACTGAGTTGCACATCAAAATTACAGGGACCTTCACCAACTTCAATCAAATTGTCTTCACCAAGTAACTCATTGACTTCTTTGAGGTGGTTTGGGGAGGTGGAGTGTGAAAAGGTTGTGGGGAGATATCAGCAGCAGTAGGAGTCTGGATTTGTGACAGTGGAGAAATGGTGACAAGGCTTTCAAAGTGATTAGTGAGAAATAATGGTAGAGGATTCCCACTAATCCAGGCTTGGTACATTTCGGCCATCTGTCTTTCAACCTTAGGACCTCTTCTTTCAACTCAGATTCTGATTCAACAATCTCCTTAGGCAGACCAACAACACCTGTGTCCAAGTCTTTACTAGCCATGACTACCTTGCTCTTTGACCTTGTGTTGTACAGATGACTCACTAGAATGCCACAAACTAACCACCTTCTGTTATGATAAAAATGAAAGTACCGAAGAGGATAAAAACAAAGCCAACATGTTAGCGTTAGGGCATTTATCAGATAGAAATATCACATTACGTGCAATGCACCTAGCAACAGTTAACGGTTCTAGAATGACTTCAAGGGTCACAAGGTCATTTGACATCATCCCAATTTTGTTCATTTCAATCTTCTCGTCTTTCTTTACTAGCACTCCTTGACTTGCTCATTTTCCTTCCTCTCTTTTCTTTTACTTATCACTAGTTTCTTTCTTCTCACCCCTCGCGTCTCACAAATTCATTCTTTTTTTTTCTTTCCCTATTTTCATTTTATATATATATTTTTAAAAATTTTAAAAATGATTTGATTGAACCTTATGTAGGTTGCCTACGTATCATATTCCACATGAATCAGACCAAGCGTAGTTCTGAAAAAGTAATGGATAAAATAAATAAAAATCTTTTTGAATTTTTCATTTATAACTTTTTTTTTTGAGAAATACAAAACAGGAAGTACTATAATAAAAGACTCGACAGTCTTAACTAGACTGACAGACTCGATACTACTGTACAAGACTAAAAATTAAAAGACAATATAATATAGACTCAAAAATAAAAAGTTTCCTCAATCAGCTCGTGTATGCAACAATCTTGACTAGAATGGTCCTGGGGTATCTGTCATGCCCGAGCTGTGAGAAATGTATCCATACCTGAATGAGAAAAATAAGATCAAATAGATCAGTGACTCAAGACACCTCCTATTGGACACATGCAAGACATGATTGGGCTATTATTGCAAAATGACCTGTGTGGCCAAAAAATGGCCATTAGTGCAAACTCAACAAAGGTGACCTCAAAGGAATGAAAATACTTCACTAAGGTTTATATGGATTCAAACCCCAATAATCATGGCCTTAGGAATTACTTGGCAATAAGTGACCCATTTTGCAAAGACGGACGATGTGGCCAAAAGTGGTTAAAGATGCAAATTGAACAAGGACAAGCCTTAAATTAGTATGACACCTAGTTGTGGACTCAAGATCCTATGACATGGGTAATTAAACCACTTTTGCAAAAATGACCTCATTTTGCAAGAATGACCGATGTGGCCAAAAGTGGCTAAACATGCAAATGCAACATCAATGGACCTTAAACTGAGAGGACACCTTGCTGTCGACTTAGGGCTCTAAGACATGAGATAACAAGCTACTTCGAGAAAACATCCCTATTTTGCAAAAATGACCGATGTGGCCAAATGTGGTTAAACATGCAAGATTTGGCTAAGACCCCGCAAAGCCAAGAACCTAAGACTCACTAGGAAGACCGGACCCTATGTGGGCTGCCTACGTATCTTGCCACGAAAGACGAGAATCAGGTTTGCGTAGTTCGTGCAGATTGGATACATAAGAGGATTTTAAAAAAAACACTAATTTGGAAAAAACATATTTTTTGTCTTTTTTTGAAAAATGATGAAACATGTAAAATCTTTTTGAAATTTGTTTTTCTCTTTTTATTTTTTATTTTTGGAAAATACTGAAAAAGTGCAAAATCTTTTTTTGGATTTTCTTTTTCTCTTCTTTTTTTTTTTGATTTTTGGAAAATTATGGGAAAGTGCAAAATCTTTTTGGATTTTTCATTTTCATTTTTTTTTTGAAAAAGTTGTAAAAGAAAATATAACTGGGCCCCACTTGCTTCATGTTTTACCATTCTTTCCCAAATATTAGTCCGCCAATTGACGTTTCTACCCTCAAAGATGCGACATGTATCACATAGGGATGATTGAATGTCCTTTTGGGCCATGGGACCATTTTAAAAATATTTGGATAGGCCTCCTACAAAGGGACACGGTAACTAGGACCAAGCCCTTCTAGGTCTAAATGACATGATGCAAATAAAAATGACCTAAAGGCTGACCTATGTTTGGGGTTCACTAACAAGGCAATTCGGGGAAGCGTATGCTCGATGGTGGCTGCTTAAGCTTTCCACCCACTCCATACGTCCGACGGCTCCCCCTCCTAAAATAAGTGTGACTCAACAAATAGTTCGTGTACGCGACGCGTACTACGTGACTTGTTGCAGAAAGAAGACTCATGGTTATGCAAATGACGACAGTTATAAAGCGGTAACACATAAAAAAAATAAACACATAAACAACTAGCAAAATAATAAAATGAAATAAACAAAAATAAAAATCAAACAAATCAAATAAAACACATAAAAACCTAAACCGAATATTCTAAAACCAACAAGATCAAGTACTAGCTCGAACCTGCAAGTCCCAACAGAGTCGCCATTGATGTCACACCCTTTCTTTTACCAAAAACTTCACTAAACCCTCTTAAAAAAAATAAAAAGATTTGGCAAAGCTCGAAAAGGATTTTCAAAATTGAAAGTGATAAAATATTGTGTCACGACCCAGAATCCTAATCCGAATCGTGATGGCGCCCAACGACGGGGTTAGGCAAGCCAACGCAAACTACACCAAGTACTACCCTTCCCATTTAATTAAACAAGTCAGAGATTTCCAGTTATAACAACTAACATGATACTAGCCTTGAACAAAAGTAAGTCATAGTAGATACAAAGCCGAGATATAACATACACATGGATATACATCCCAAAACCGCAACAATATAAATACACTACGGGTGTGTGCCAGGAACTAGTGTCACGAGTGTCATGGACAACTACTGAATATACAATGACTAAAATATATACAGAGTCTCCGTCTGAATGAAATGGACCGAGGAATACAACAAAAGAGCTCCAGGGTGCTGCTAGAAAGTCGCCGGGAAAGCAGCTCACCGTGAAGTATGGCCACGCTATCAATATCCAGCACCGACCTGATAGTCAGACGTGCCAGCCTCCGGACCTGTACAGTCAAGTACAGAAAAGAAAAGAAAGTGCAGCATGAGTACATATTAAATAAATATGTACCCAGTGAGTATCCCACCTAAACTCGAAGAAGTAGTGACGAGAGGTCAACTCGATACTCACTAAGGTCCAGCAGTAATAACATACGATAAAATATGATGAAATACAGTAGGCATGTCAGGGAAATAAGCATCAAGTACATATACTAAAAGCAGAAAACTCCAAACAGCTACTGAACTTAAACAATAAAGCACTTTCAAGAGTAAGACCACCGAATGAAAAAAAAATCACAAATTCTTAGATCCGCCGTGGCGTACGGCCCGCTCCCATAAGGTATTTTCTACACTCGCCGTGGCGTACGACCCATATTCATTTCAATTTCTTTTCAACACTGCCGTGGCGTACGGCCCGATCCCATATATTTCAATTGCTTTCAACACTGCCGTGGCGTACGGCTCGATCCCATATATTTCACAATTTATTTTCAATTCCGTCGTGGCGTACGGCTCGCTCCTATATATTTCACAATTTCTTTTCAATTCCGCCGGGGCGTACGGCCCACTCCCATATATTTCACAATTTCTTTTCAATTCCGCTGTGGCGTACGGCCCGCTCCCATATATTTCACAATTTCTTTTCAATAAAGCTTCAGAAGAATAACGCGATGCAAAACATAATTTCGTAGTACATATGGCATTACAACAAATCATATGAAGCATTACAAAGAAAAAAATATCAGGCATTACAAGAAAAACATATTTAAAGCATTACAGGAATAACATACAAGGCATGATGTGGGCCTAACTACTCGGACATAACAATAATAGCCGCTACGTACGGGCTCTCATCACTTGGCGCGTACGTAGCCCCCAAACAAGTTATACATAGCATATACATCACCTATGGGGATAATTCCCTCTTACAAGGTTAGAAAGGAGACTCACTTTGTGTCGAATCTACCCCTCGGACCACAATTGCGTCCGAAACTCCGAATTCTATACCCGAGGACTCGCAACTAGTCAAAAGATAGACAATAACATCAATGCATGTACAATGTGATAACTTATCTTAGTTATTCAATAAAATCGCCATTCTTGAAGAATTCCCAATTTCCAACCCCGGCCTCTCATGGTCAAATTCCGAAAATTCTCGAAGGGATCACTCACCTATAGCCTAAGGATCATTAAGGTGTGATTTCTACTTGATTTCATGGCCTAAAATGGAAAATTACAAAATCCTCAAGAACCCTATAATTACTACCTAATTCTATGATTTTAGATAATTTAGTAGTGGATTTAACTAGGGATTAGTGTTTGAAACTAGTAAAACTGTGGAGTTTACTTACCTTAATAGCAGTGGTGGAAGGTCCTTTGAAGAGCTCTCTAAAATCTTGAAGAGGAAGATGAAAATGGAGGAACAAGGCTAAGTCCCGTATTTTATAAAACTGCCCAGTGATTCCTTCACTGCGATCGCGACAAGGGGCCTGCGATAGCTGCAGAGGTCCTACGATCGCGAAGAACAACTGGCAAGACCTCTGTGATTGCGAAGAACAAACTCACCCGGCCAAGACGCGACTCTATGCGATCACAAGAAACGGGCTGCGATCGCGAAGGTGTGGAACCCAGACCTCTGCAATCGCGGAGGGGAGGCTGCGATCGTAGTGAACAATCACTAGCCCAGCAAAATCCTTCTCCGCGATCGCAACCCACCTTCTGCGATCGCAGAGAAGGAAACCAGATAGCAGATTTTTCTGGTTTTCCAACTTAGCTCCCGGGGGTCTAAAACACCCCCGAGCCCCTCGGGACCCCGTCCAAAAGCACCGGCAAGTCTGTATTCGTGACACGGACTCGCTCGAACTCTCGGAACAAGAAAAACAACAACAAAACTCAGAATTCAACCCCAAAACCAAATTGAATCAAAACTTAAGAACTTGGAACTCTAGAATTCACTTCAACGCGCCGAACCGACCTAAACTACTCGGAATGACTTCAAATTTTGCAGACAAGTTATAAATGACACAACAGAACTATTCCCGGTCTCAGAATTTCATTCGGACCTTGAGAACATATACTCACCTTTCAAGCCAAATTTCAAATTCTTTAAAAACCTCAAAACTTCATTAACTCCAATTTTCCTCATTTTGATCCGAAACCAATCAAATCAAGTCTGATTCTTACCAAATTTCACAGATAACTTATATAACACATATTGAACCTGTTCCGGGCTCTAAAATCATAATACGTGCCCGGAAGCACATGTTTCACATCAAGGTTCATTTTCATAAGCCTTTAATATTTTCATAAAACAATTTTCTTTAAAAATTCATTTCTCGGACTTGGGTCCTCGGAATTCGATTCCGGGCATACGCCCAAGTCCCATATTTTTCTACGGACCTTCCGGGACTGTCGGATCACGGATCCGGGTCCGTTTACCAAAAATGTTGACCAAAGTCAACTTTATTCAATTAATTACCAAAAAGTTAACTCTTAATCAAGTTTTTCACATAAAGGTTTCCTAGCTACGCGCCCGGGCTGCACACGCACATCGAGGTGAGATTAATGGAGGCTTTCGGGCCTTAGAACACAGTCAAAAGTAGATGCACATAAGATGACCCCTTTTTGGGTCATCACAATCTCCCCCTCTAAAACAAATGTTCGTCCTCGAACGGACGTAGAATCGTACCTGAAGTGCCGAATAGCTGTGGATACCTGCTCTACATGTCCTCCTCGGACTCCCAAGTCGCCTCATCGACTGGTTGGCCCCTCCACTGGACCTTTACGGCAGAAATTCTCTTAGACCTCAACTGGCGGTCCTGCCTATCAATAATAGCAATTGGCTCCTCCTCGAAGCCCAACTTCTCATCTAACTGAATAGTGCTGAAATCAATCACGTGAGAGAAATCGGCATGATATCTCCGGAGCATGGATACATGAAATACCGGATGAACTCTCGATAAGGCGGGAGGTAAAGCGAGCTCATAAGCAACCTCCCCGACTCGCCTCAACACCTCGAAAGGGCCTATAAACCTGGGGCTCAACTTGCCCCTCTTCCCGAATCTCATAACGCCCTTCATCGGCGAAATCTTCAACATAACCTTATCTCCGTCCATAAAGGCTACATCACGCGCCCGCTGATCCGCGTAACTCCTCTGTCTGGACTGAGCTGTACGGAGCCTTTCCTGAATAATCTTCACCTTTCCCAAGGCATCTCTCACCAGATCTGTACCATATAGCTTGGCCTCGCCAGGCTCAAACCACCCAATCGGAGAACGACATCGCCGACCATATAAAGCTTTGAATGGAGCCATCTTGATGCTGGACTGATAACTGTTATTGTATGCAAACTCTGCCAAAGGGAAGAACTGGTCCCATTGACC